>CAUYQV010071702.1:0-22323 GCA_963574575.1 Galagoides demidoff | reverse complement strand
GTCGCCCTGGATAGAATGCTATAGCGTCACAGTTCACAGCAACCTCAAACTCTTGGGCTTAAGTGATTCTCTTGCTTCAGCCTTCAAAGTAGCTGGGACTACAGGCACCCGCCATGACACCTGGCTTTTTATTGTTGTTTTGGTGGGCCTGGGCTGGATTCGAACCTGCCAGCCCTGGTGTATGTGGCTGACACCCTAGCATTGAGCTCTAGGCGCTAAACCGATTTGAGAGGATTCTTGGGCTTCTGTGTGTGTCCCTGGGAGGCTGCTGCAGTTGGGAAGGGTGTCCAGGGCGGAAACACAGACCCTTTCTAATCCAGGTGGGCTGGCCTTGGATAGTCACCAAAGACAAGATTATTAGTTGGGGCTGTGGGAATTCAGGCAAACTTCCCAAGAGAGGCATCTCTGGAATTGGACCCTGAAAGGTGAATGGGATTTTAAAAAATCATTTATTCTATGTTCTTACAAGTAATGATAAATGCCAAAAGCTTAAAAACTACAGAAAAGCTCACAGAAGGAAACAGACCCCCAGGGCCATCACCATGCAGAGGCTGCCCCCTTACCCAGGCTGGGCACCAGCACTCTGGGTATGGTGTTCATGCATGCTGCTTCAAGGTCCCAGGTCACGGCTGTAGCCTCCCAGCTGCACCCTGTCTCCCCCTCGGTTCTCACAGTATTCCTCCCCACCCAGGAGTGGAGGCTCCTGTGTGCAAAACCCTCCGGTAGCTTCTATCCCACTCAGAAGGAGGCCAGGTTATCATGGGACCAGTAAGGTGCCAAGGGTCTTCAGCAGGCACAACTCCTGTATCTCCGCTGCCTTCATCTTCTTTGTCTGTCTCTCCCCCAGGAATGTGTGCTCAAGGGGGACAGGGATTTGGGTTTGTGTGTGCCCTGCTGTGTCTGCTCCTGGCTCTTGCTAGGTGAAGGAAAGCATGTGTGCAATGCACATGTGCCCACGTGTACACACACCACAGAGACAGGTTCAGAGGTTTTCAATCACAGTGAAATTCCACAACAAAAACAGTCATGCAGGGTTTCTCGGATGTCACGGATGCGGGTGGTGTCTGTGGCCAGGGGGTGCAGCCTCGCAGAGACACCTCCAACTTCCTCTTTCATCTTAGTTTGTGATTTTTCCTCTCTCACACAACTGCACATCGGCCCAGGGCTCTCCATGGTCAGAAACCCAAACAGTAACCACACCCCGGCATCTACCATCCTGCATGTCCTCATCATTTATTAATATTTAATCAGCCTTGTTGTTGGAAAATTCGTCTTCTAGGCAGCATCTGCACACACTGTGCTTTCGTGGGCATCTTTGCACATCAATCTCTGTGCACACCCATGCCTTTCAGGCATGTTTCTAGAAGTAAAATTACTGGGCTAACAAGTCTTGTCTGTTGCATGTCCTCCAGAAAGATGGTTCTAATTTGGATAGGATTGTTAAAAGATTTTTGTCAATTTTTAGTACTCGAGTAGAGAAATGTACAAGTATAGATATAAAAATAGAGACCACCCAGAGTCCCACCTCCCTGAGAAAATCACTGGTCGCGTTCCAGTTTATGACTTTCCAGATATTTTTTTACTACGCATATTAAATATGTAATATATGTGTGCGTGCATGTGTGTTCTCCAGAAGAGGGAGAGCCCGTGAGGCAGGCAGTGTTTCGTCACCTCTAGGGACCTGCTATGTTATTTTGATACTCCCTGGAGATTCTGCTGTGGGGCCAACCAGGTGACGATGGTCATTCCTTTTCATATTTGCATCAGACAAGAAGACTTTGGGTACCTTTGCATTCTAAAATTTGAATTATGAAAATAATAGGGTTTTTATTTCCACTTTCCAAATACAAAATTATACCATTGAGTTATATATACATATTGTATTATATCTGCTAACTATTAATAACTTAACTTGGGTTTTTTTGCAGTTTTTGGCTGGGGCTGGGTTTGAACCCACCACCTCCGACATATGGGGCTGGCACCCTACTCCTTTGAGCCACAGACGCTGCCCTAACTTGGCTTTTAAAAAGTTGTCACTATAGGGTAACCCCCACTGGAATGAGTTTTCTCTGGCAGAGGGGTTGGGTGGGAGGATGTTATTGCAGGGGCCTGGCAGAGGTCACAATGGGAACAGGGGACTGAGTTTCCAGGGTTGTCTAAGGAATCTGGGGTAGGGGATGAGGTGGGGATAGGCTGAATGGTGGAGCCACAGGAGGCTGTAAGCAGGGGTGAGAAACGTGCAAGGCTGTGTTTTAGGACGATGTACCTGTTGGCTGTGCAGAACGGAGACAAGACAAGAGGCCATACTGTGGCCACCAGATGACTAGAGCAGTGTCCTTACCATCTAGTCTGCTCCATGGCAGGCTGGAGGGTCCTTGGGTTTACTGTGACCAGAGGGTAAGATGGACTTGAGAGCTTTAGCCCCACCTATTAGCTTTGTTTTGCATGTAACAAGTTGCCACAAACTTAGCAGCAATAAAACAAGAGGTATTTATGATCTTACAGTTTCCCTGAGTCAGGAGTCTGGGCAGGGCTCAGCTGGGTCCTCTGCACAGGATCTCACAGGCTGCAGTCAAGGTGTCACCTGGGCTGAGTCTCACCTGGAACTCAGGGTCTTCTTTCCAGCTCATTTTTAGTGTAGGCAGAATCTGTTCCTTGAGGTTGTAAGACTTGAGGCCCTTTGTTCCTAGGGGGCACCCCCTCTGTAGGGAGTTCACAATACACCTTTTTCAAGATCAGCCCAAAAGTCTCTGCTTTGAGCCTGTCTTTTCATGGAAGACCCGGTTTTCTTTCAAAGGCCTGCCCGATTAGGTCAGGCCCACCCTGGATAACCTTCCTTCTGATTTAGTCAAAGTCAACTGATTGGGTACCTTAATTACACCTGAAATTAAGGGGCTACATGGGGTGGGGACCCCAGGGCCATTTTATTTTATTTTTTTATTTTTTGAGACAGAGTCTCACTTTGTTGCCCTCCGTAGAGTACTATGAAATCATAGCTCACAGCAACCTCAAACTTTTGGGCTCAATCTATCCTCTTGCCTCAGTCTCCCAAGTAGCGGGGACCACAGGTACCTGTCATATAATACCTGGCTATTTTTTTAGAGACCGGGTCTTGCTCTGGCTCAGGCTTGTCTCCAACTCCTGAGCTCAAATGATCCCTCCTTGGCCTCCCAGGGTGCTAGGATTACAGGTGTGAGCCACCACTCCTGGCCTCCCAGGGCCATCTCAGAGTTCTGCCTACTTACCACACCATGTCTCCTGTGAGTTTTCCCTCTGATTTCAAGGTGCACATTCCAAGCTTAGTCCATTCCCGCTTCTTCTAAGGTGTGAACTGAGAAGTTGTTAAACACACTCTCTTCAGCATTTACTGTCTAAAAAGGAACTTCTGATGGTCTCAAGCTTCAAGACTGGAAGGGTAAAAGTAGAGCCGTGGGGGTGCGGTGGAGGAAGACATCCCCCAGGGATGGGGCAGTCGCTTCTCCACACACTGACCATTAGGTCTCCAGAAGACACGTTCTGACAGGGCTCATCGTGTATTTCAGACTATTACATTGGTCTGCTTTTTTTTTGGCAAGATTTTTTTTTTAAGTTATTACAAAAATAGAGACTAGTAGAGTGTAAGCCACCAAAAATTCAAGTTATTTACACTTTGGTTTGTGTTGTCCCCAATTTTTTACAGTGCACGTATAAAATACGTGATAAATGAGGTAAACTTCTCTGTGAACTCTGCTTCCCCCCCAGCCGGAAGCCGCCGTTTTGGATTATTTTTCAAGGTCGAGCTTAGAGATGAACTTGCAGGTGAAAGCTCGGAACACTTTCATGGCTGTTGGTACAAGTTCCTGAATGCTTGTGCTGATTTTCACGCTGTGATCCCTGTTGCCTGTTTCGGGTTTGTTTCTTTGTCTTTTAAGAGGCTGGGTCAGGAGCCGGCTGCCCTGGTGAGCTCCTGAAAGCAGGGGTAGGGGTATACTGCTGGGACCAGGGAACCCCAGCTCTGGACCTTACAGCAACCCCAGAGCACCCTCAAGAGACGAGGAGAGGTACAGGAGCTGGAGATACAGGTTTGGTTTCGGTCCCCAACTGGTGCTCCCGGGGAGTGTGGGCACAGAAGGAACAAGGGGGCAGAGCCCCTGAACCAGTGTGCCACCAGGTTCTCCGGACAAAGTGCCGTTTCACCCGCATCCCTCCATCTGGGGCCCTCCACCATAAACTGAAGGCCCGTTTATCAATGGTAACCCTGTGTCAGCAGCCCTTTTAGGTGGGTTCTGTTATTATCTCCCATTTTACAGAGGAGGAAACTGAGTCCCAGAGAAGCGCCTTGCCCAGGGTCACAGAACCAGAAACTCTGGCCTTTATTTCTCTGGTTTTGGTTTTTGTGAGAGCCAGACTGCTTTTCCTTCACGTTCCACCCTGCCCCCTCCATCCTCAAGTTCCTTTTTTTCATATAAAAACTAAAAGCAGACACACGCAATGCCCTCTCCCAAGCTCAGTTGGCTGAATGCGCAAAGGCAGGGAGAGAGAGGAGTCCAAGTTCTCCAGCCGGGGCCGGGGCCTTGCAGACCTCGTCCTTACAGAAAAATGATAGCCTGGGATGGGTGCCCGGGAAGCTGCCCACACAGCCCTGCAATTAGGGTTACAATAGCAACAGCGGTGTTGGAATATTTTCTGTCTCACAGGGAGGGCACCCCCTTCGGCTTCCCGGAGCAGCATGTGTAAACGATTAACCCGGTTTGTTTTCTCTAGAGCACTCAAGAGGAAGTGACACTGACATCCCCATGGTACATGGCAGGGCCAGGGCCTCCGTGGGAACGGCCCCGGCTTTTTCCAACACTGGTGTCCCTGGGGCTGGCCTTCCAGGCCCTGGCCCGGCGTGAGCACATCTGCGCAGGCAGCCCTGAGGTTCTTCATGGTGCCCTCTCCTTTGATGGAAAAGTAGGAGAGCAGGACGTGCCTCCAACCAGCTCTGGAGCACTAACGGGGGGCTGTCCACTCGCTCACTCCCAGAGTAGCGCTTCCAGGGAGGACAGAGGCCTGTCTTCCTGGCTGCCCATGAGGATGCCACTCTGGGCCCACATGGGCCCGCCTGTCATTAATACAAATCCCCCAGGTGGGGAAAGGGGGCAAGTTCTGTGCCAGGGAGGATGCTGCTTAGGCCAGGATGGCCTCAGCTCTTGTCTAGGTGGGAGGACAGGCCAAACAGCCTCTGGAAGCTTCCAACACACAGGGCCTATGTCCAGCGCCTCTTCCCCCGGGGTCTTCTTTGTGTCTAAGCCAAAATCCCCCCTCCAACCTCCCCATCTCCCTCAGCCCATCACCTTGTCACCAACTCCTGTCCTTGATGCCTCTAAGACAGCTGGGAGTAGGTAACCCGTGTACCCTCTCTGTCCTTCTCACGTTCAGGCCACTGCCCCTCCCACCTGGACACCCGTTTCAGCCTCCATGGGCCCTCTCTGTGTCTACTCCTGGCCCACAGTTCCTCCTCCACATGGAGGCTGGCAGCCATGCCACCCCCCAAAGCAAATCCCTCCATGGCTCCCCACAAATGGGATGACATCCCAACTTCCAGTCCTGGCCACCAAGCCTTGCTTCATCCTACATCAGGAAATCTGGCCTGGGACCTGCTCCCACTGGCCCAGAGAGACAGATTCTCGCCCCAGGACCTTCACACATGCTGCTCCCTCTCCCTGTCTGGTGAACTCTTCCTCCTTCCGGCACACCTCTTCCAGGAAGCCTGCCCAGATGCTTCAGACGAGCTCTCCGGCCCCCTGCACACCCCTAGGCACGTGGTGTCATAACCACTCCCTAATGTTTGCTTCCCTGGAAGATGGTGCTTCCTTTGCAGCCAGAGACCCTGTGTCTCTCACCAGGGCCTGGGGCACGGCCAGTGTTTCACAGTATTTGTTCATGAATGAACAGCAGAAGAGACCCAGAAAGTGCTCACCCAGACAGAAGCCAGAATGTGTAAGAATTCGGCCTCATTTAACACCGCCTGCAGCGGCACCCCACGCTCTCTTGCTGGCCAGCACCCCACTGGTGCCAGGGAAGAGCTGTCCATCCACCAGACAAGGAAGTCACACAGTGACCAGCCGGTCACCCATCCCCAGATGTGTTGGCACCCAGTGTTTGACACAGCAAAGTTCCTCTCAAACACCAGCCATGGCTGCAGTTTTGAGCCAAGTCCTCCACTGGTTCAGGGCAGAGAAGGACCCTGTAAGTTTCTAAGCTGCCCTTACCCACCCTCCCACAAACTTTTGGGGCTTAAAAAATGGTTTTATTTCTTAAAGACAAAAGATTTTGGCTTTAATACAGAAAGTAAATGAGGTCCTTGACGGGCACATTCCACCATCCGGCCCAGCCCTTCAGAAGGTCATGGGCTGCAGTCCCTGCTGGCTGTGGACAGAGAGGCTGTGCTGGGCTGGGGGCACCTCGGCAGCCCCTCAGGCTTAAAAGTCCCTGGAGAGAGGGGCCAGGAGAGCCCAAACAGGAGGCCACTTCCTGGGTGTCAGCCCTCTTTTCTGCTGATGTCAGACCAGATGCTGGGCCGGGGTAGGGGGGCTGGGCATCAATCAGTTCACGGTGGGCACCTGGCTGTGGTGCAGGCTGAACTCCTTGGCCTTGAGACGTAGGCTGGCGATGCTGTTGGCCATGTTGACCCCGGGGGTCGCCTGGCCTGAGCCCCCAGGGCTGTAGGGCGGCACCGTGCTAGGGGCAATAGGAGACACAAGGGCACGTGGGTGTGCTGGTCTTTGCTCCCTGGAGCCAAGCCTCTGGTCCTGCTGCCTCCCCTCCTCAGCTTGCTCTCCCGGGGAGCCTTTACCTGGGGCTGGGCTGGGGCTGCAGGATTGGGGAAGAAGTCAGAAGGACCCAGGGTGGACAATGGGACAAAGGAGGATCCCATGGGACCAGGGATCCAGTAGAGCCATTCACACAGGGGGCAAACAGCACCTCTGAAGTTGGGGGTGTCACCATACCACACTCTGAGCCTCCATCTTCCTTTCTGCTGGGCCAGGTCAGAGCCTTTCTCCAGCTCTGACCCAGACAAACCTGCCCCAGAACTTGGCTCTGGGCCCCAGCCAGGCCCAGGGGCACAGGGAGGCCATTCCCTCAGGCTTCCAACCCCATTTCTCTGCTGGAGGATGACGCGTGTTCTGGCATCTTCCTCCACTTCTGCAGCTTCCCCAGGTTGATGCCTGTACGCTGCTCCCACTCCTGACAGGCCTGGAGCCACACGCACGGGGACACACATGCAGGCACTCATGGTCGTGTGTAAACACTGGTGAGGACACACTCACCCGCACACTCTGACAATACACACGTGAACATGCACCTTGGGCACGCCCATCTGAACGCCACTTGGTGGACCCAGATCCAACAGGTCCCTGGAAACCTTCAAGCTCTTCTCATGCGCAGAGGAGTCTGGACCCCCAACAGGCCCCTGGGATCCCTGGCTGCCCCTCTCAGCCTGAAGGCTCTCACCTGTAGGGGGATGAGGCTGTCCAGGAGAGATAATCTGGGCTCAGGGCGGTGGGCCGGGGAGCCACGGGCTGCTCAATGGCGGCCTCCTGGCTGTAGGACTTGAGCAGCGAGGCGGAGCGGTTGGCCAGCATGGCCCGCTCATTCCGGCGGAACTTGGCACGGCGGTTCTGGAACCACACCTGGGGACAGGACAGGGGTGGTGAGCAGGGTGCCCTGGATGTGAAGGGGACCCAAGTCTTTTTGGACCTGAGCATGTGCCTGCTGCCACCAACGCTGGGCTGGCAGGATCATCTCTCTGAGCATCAGTCTCATCATCTGTAAGACCAGGATGGTGAGTGATGCCCACTGCTGGGGTCGGTGTTGGGGACAGGCCAGCAAGGGAAGGAAGGAACCAATGCACAGAGTGTGCATGGAGTAAGTGCTTCAAGCTTTAAGATGGTAACTTATGCATCAACACCTTTTATGCCAGGCACTGTTCTAAGCACCTCACAAAAATATTAACTCTACCCTATAAAATAGACCCATGTGTGGCCAGGTGCAATGACTCACACCTGTAATCCCAGCACTTTGTGAAGCTGAGGTGGGAGCCTGGGAGATATAGGGAGATGTTATTTTTCTTAAAAAACAAACAAACAGGCTCGGGGCCTGTGGCTCAAGTGGCTAAAGCGCCAGCCACATACACCTAAGGTAGTGGGTTCAAATCCAGCCTAGACCCACCAAACAACAATGATGGCTGCAACAAAAAGAAAAAACAAAACAAAACAAAAAAAACAGGGATTGTAGTGGGTGCCTGTGCTCCCAGCTACTTGGGAGGTGGAGGCAGGAGACTCGCTGTGTTGGAGGTTGCTGTGAGTTGTGATGCCATGGCACTCTACCCAGGGGGACAGCTTGAGGCTCTGTCTCAAAAACAAACAAACAAACAAAGACCTATGTGATCCTCATTTAAGGGGAGGCACCTGTGGCATAGAGAGGTTAGTAACTTGCTCAAAGGGACACAACTAGAGAGTAAGTGAATTTGATCTTCATCCTTCAGGGCGCAGATGCTCTTGCACTTAAGCGCCCTGCCCCTGGTGAGTGAGTAACCCCAGGGGAAGGAACGGTGGCTACGGGCTCCCAGCACTAACCTGGACGCGCGCCTCGCTGAGGTTGACGCGCCTGGCGAGCTCCTCCCGCACGAAGGCGTCGGGGTAGTGTGTGCGCTCGAACACGCGCTCCAGCGCCTGCAGCTGGCTGCTGTTAAATGTGGTGCGATTGCGCCGCTGCTTCTTCTTCCGCTTGGCTGCACTGCCTCGGCCGGGGCTGGGACACTCACCTGCAGAGGGGCGGGACGGTCAGCGCATGGTGCCCCTGGGGCCCCACCTGGTACTCCTGCGCCCTGGGTGCCAGCACAATCTGCCACCAGCTCAGTGCTTTACCTGTGTCTGTTAGCAGATGGGTGGGTGCTCTGTAGACTCAAGTGCAGGAACACTCCCTCATTCATTCCTTCACTCACCTATCCATTCATTCATTCTTCAACACATATTTACTGGGCACCCACCATGTGGCAGGCACAGTGCTAGACTCTGGGGATAGAATGGTGAACAAAAGCAGCCAGGCCCCAGTTCTGTAGAGCCCCCAGTCTGGGTGAACAAAGATGGGGGCTATGGTGAGAGCCCAGGAGACAGCCACTCACCCCACCAGGACAACAGACCTGGTAAGGAGGGCCCAGAAGTGTGTCCCCAGTACCCAGCCTAGGCTCTGAAGTGTGCTAAACCCTCTATCAACATGTACTGTTAACCTGAACTATCATATAATAAAGAACAGTAGGAGTCAAGGTCTGATGATCCACACATCATAGGATGCTCACAGGGACCCTATATATGGGTCCTGTGGTTCTCATCACTCACTCCTAATTTATACAGGGGAAGGGAAGATTCAGAGAGGCCAACATCTCAGGCCCAAGTTCAAAGTGCCAGCGAAGTCACTGGTGGAGGAGGTCACTGAGCCCCTCAGTCTGGCACCAGCATCTTCTTCCTATTCACCAGACCAAACCAGGCAGCTGTTGAGAGCAGCCTTCCAGAGGGCCCCACACTGCAAAGGGGCTTCTTCCAGTACCCTGAGCACGCATGAAGCCAGGGATGTGCTGGCTAGGGGTCAAATGAATTTGTCAGCAGGGAAGGCAGGCCCTGAACGAGGGTGGCCAGGGCTCCGAGGATGTTCAGCTCTGGTGGTCAACAAGGAGACAGATGGGGGAGTCCCTCTAGAGAGGTGGTGCTTGCCCTGGGTTTGAAGGATGTACAGGAGTTCTCCAGTCAGACCCAGGGGAGGAAGGGCAGGTACCCCAGAAACATCCCAACAGGGCACCTGACTGGGCCTGGGAGCAGTGGAGAGGGAGGGGGCGTGTCCAGGTACTATTTCCATTTCATTTAAATTTCAGGTTAACGTGAGGGTATAAATGATTAGGTTACACCGTCTTCATTTGTTAGGTAAGCTTCAAGTTGTAGTTAAGCCCTTCACCCAGGGGTGTGCTGTGTACCCTTACATTGTGCACATTAGGTGAGAGTTTACGAATCTCCCTCCCTCCTCCCCTTTCCTTCCCTCCCACTTAACTTGAATTGTGTTTTTCTCTCCTGTGGGTGTGTATTTGTTCATCTACTGGATTTATACTAGTATTGAGTGCACCAGATACTTGCTTTTCCAATCTTGTGATCCTTTACTAAGAAGAATGTTCTTCAACTCCAGATAAATACAAAAGATGTAAAGTCTCCATCTTTTTATGGCTGAATAGTATTCCACGGCACACATATATCACAGTTTATCGACTCACTCATGGATGGATGGCTACATCCACATTTAAAAGTTATCCAGGGACAAAACCACCTACCCTCATCCCTCGGGGCCCAGCTTGTTGCCCTCCCTGATCACCTGTGTCCCTGTGGGACCCCCTTCCCCCACATGCTCACCTGGCACTTAGAACCAATGCTGCCCAGTTCAGTACTTCCTTGGGGTTGTGATTTTTCATTAAACATGCATACTTTAATAACAAAGTAGTATCACTGTCTGACACAGTAACTGATTCAAACAACACAGAAAGGTATAAAGGAAAACAAGTACTCTTCTCACCCTCTTCCTCCCCCATGGATTGTAAGATTACAAATAGAAATTGAAAACATTTACAAGGACAAGGTCACACTGCACACACTGGTGCTCCAGCCTGCCTGTGTTTGTTTAATAATGTTCCCCGATCCCATTCCATCTCAGTACAACAAACACAGCCCTCTTTACGGGGACTGTTTTCCCAAAACGTATTTTGCCCCTTGTCCCCTTCCCTCCACCTGTAGGAATCATTTTTAAAGTTAGTTTTTTCTGTATCTCTCCAGCTTTGCACTTTGGAAATATAAGGAAACGTGGGTGATATTTTCTCCCCCTTCCATCTAAAGAAAGCACAGCATGTGCTGGCCGGCTTTCCCCCCTAACCAGTACACCCAGGGAGTCCCTCCACGCAGTGCGAGGGGACCGTCTCGAGTCTGCCCAGCTGCAGAGCGCTCCCTCTGTGACTGCTGCATTTATTCAGCTAGAGCCTTGCTAATAGATAGGACCTTGGTGTGTTTCCAACGAATAGCCTTGTGCAAATTTTTTAATTTTTTGCCAGGGCATGTCTGGGACAGAGTCCTAGAAGTGGAATTTATGGGCCAATGAGTAAATGCTAGATGTGGCCAAATTCCCCACAGGCTTGTGCTATTTGCATCCCCACCAGCAGCGTATGGGATGCCAGTTTTGCTCACAGTTTGGCCAACACAGCACATTGTCAATCTTTTGAATTTTAGTCCATACCTTGTATTTTTGGTTCCCTGGTTACACATTGCCTTTTTATATCCAATGCATGATGTCGGCCATTTGTTCACTTAACTGTCACTGAGCTTCTATAATATTCCAGGCTCAGCAATGGATACCATTCAATCCCTGCTTTTTATTATTTATTTATTTATGAGACAGAGCCTCAAGCTGTCGCCATGGGTAGAGTGCTGTGGCATCACAGCTCACAGCAAACTCCAACTCTTGGGCTTATGCAATTCTCTTGCCTCAGCCTCCCAAGTAACTGGGACTACAAGCACTCGCCACAATGCCTGGCTCTATTTTGGATATAGTTGTCATTGTTGTTTGGCAGGCCCAGCCTGAATTCGAACCTGCCAGCTCTAGTGCATGTGGCTGGCTCCTTAGCCAGTTGAGCTACAGGCACCGAGCCAACCTGCTTTTTATTTTTTAATTTATACTTAATGTAATAAATCTATGCTTCTTAAAAAAGAGACATTGTCACCTAGGCTGAAGTATAGTGGAATGATCATTGTAACCTCAAGCTCCTAGGCTCAAGCAATCCTCCTGGCTCAGCCTCCCCAGTAGCTGGGACTACAGGTGTACACCACCATACCCACACCCAGCTAATTTTTTAAAAATATGTAGACACAGCTGGCCGGAGGCGGGAGGTGGTATATGGTCTGTCTTGCTGTGTTGCTCAGGCTGGTCTCAAACTCTTGGCTTCAAGCAATCCTGCCTCAGCCCCCCAGAGCACTAGAACTATAGGTGAGAAGTTACCAGGTCTAACCCCCTGCTTTTAAACTCCCAGGTTAGCAGGGTTTACTGACTCTTAAGTAACCAACTGATTTGATTTAAGGTTAAATTGTTCTGAGACCAGTAAGTGATTGTGCACGTGTGTGTGTGGGTGCCCAAGAAAGATGACTTTGAACCTGTGATGACCTTGAACCAGTGATTTTCGCCAAGGGCAGTTTTAGCCACTGAAGACATCTGACAATGTCTGGAGACAATTCTGGTTTTCAGGACTGGGAAGAGAGATACACCCAAGATCTGGTGGTAGAGCCGGGATACTGCTGGGAGCTCTTCAGCTCCGAAGACAGTTCTCACCGCAAAGAATTATCTGGTCTAAAATGTCAGTATTCCTGAGGTTGAGCAGCCCTGGCTTAGAGGGATGACTGGTAGTTTATGTTCAGTTATTTTCCCTCCTTGGGGAAAAACTTGCAAACACATGAGACAACCCGGGATGGGGAAGGCAGCGGGGCGGGAACTTGCTGGGGCCCCTCGTGAGCTGGCCTGGTCGCCTGATCGGGCATCACTCTTCACTCCTCACCCCTTTCCTCCTAGAAAAGGCGAAGATGGACAAGAATGTCTGGTGTCTGGGGGGAGGGAGGGTGATTGGTGGGGTCACCTCTATGGTTTATCTTACAAGGGTACAAGTGAATCTTTCTAAAAGCAGAGTATGAATGTCTTAACTCAATAAGAAAATGACATGAAGGTTATGTTAACCAGATTGATGAGAGTATTTCAAAATGTATATGAAAACAGCACGCTGTACCCCATGATTGCATTAATGTACACAGTTATGCTATAAGAAATAAAGAAAAAGAGAGTAAGTTAGCAGAAACAATGTAATAGAGGCGGGATGGCTCAGGGAGGATGATGTGCTTTCAGTTTTGGTTGTATTGTAGTTCTGGTACAAACAACTGGAAACATGAGTTTGTAGAAAAGTCAAACCTAGGAATAGCAACTTACAGTCAGCTGCCTAACGGTGATCACCAGAGCCAAGGATTAAATTTAGTCACAAGAGATAGAGCAGGGAAAGTGGACAGGATTAGAGGAGAATATGGAGGAAAGTCAACATGTAGTAGCTGAAAAGAGAAGATTGGGTGATGTAGCCAAAGCCAGAGAATGCCCATGGCTGTGGGCAAGCCCCTGGAAGCCAGAAGACAGGCATGGAACTAATTCACTTTGCTTTCAGAGCCCTCACAGGGGACCAGCATGCCCACAACTTGATCTTGAACTTCTAGCCTCCAGAATTGAGAGACAATAGATTTCTTTTATAAGCTACTCAGTTTTGGGACTTCTTTATGACAGCCCTTACAAACTAATATAGGCCCTAAACCAAATAGGTTAACAGTGTGTTTCCCCAGATGGTGCACATTGAAACAATGTGTCACAGAGAGAAGAGAATGACTTCCTTCACTCCTGGAAAAAATGTATTCACATAAGCAGTTTAGGATGACTCTTTTCCAAACACACTTCATTTCCCAGAGAGGGCAGTTCTTTGACTAGAGCCTACATTGCGAGAAAACAGCCAGTTTTAGAGCATAAATCTCTGCCACCATTCTGGACTGCTTACTCTTATAAACCAACCTAATAATAGAAGTGGCTTGCTCACTGTGATTGGCCCGTTACGGAGGAGTTAAATCATCAGAGGCGTTATAAAAACAAAGCCAGGTGAAGTTGCCTGTTAACAAGTGAAGGCTCCGAGTAGGTGTTTTTAACCTAGGAAGCGATTATGATTTCTGGAAATGTACTGTTGGTTTAGTCTTTTGATATTCAGAATTACTGAGGGAAAAGAAAATACCAACTACCATTTCATAAAGTGCTCTTTTGTATAACGGCAGATGTTCATAGCTCACCACCGGTGTCCCTGGCTTGGCAAAAGATTCTGTCTATACAGTGGAAATATTTTTTTAGTGATCAAGTTGCTGAGTGGGTGGCTTCCTTGGCAGAAATACCCCACGTTGGGCATTCTTCAAGTACATTCAGCATTATGTATTTCTATCTTCAAGAGTTTTAGAAGGTTGTTCTGTGGTCAACACCCACCCCCCCCAACATAAAACAACCCAGATTCTACTCCCTAACATCTACATGATTTAAAATATGATTTTATAAGATACATGATAAATTCATCACTGACCAAATACTGCTAAAGTCGAATTTAGGTTCCTCTTCCTTCAAATTAAAAAGAAAAAAAAAGTCTGGGATTTTAAGTAATAACAACCTGTAATCCTCCCCTTTCCCGAGGACACACGTCCATCTCCGTGGTTCATTCCGGTTCTCTGTCCAGGGTTTATCAGAGCTACAGATAAAAGTAGAAACCTTACGTTGGCAGGTTTTTAAACTTCAAATAGTTGGCCATTTGGGCTACTGTTTGTCTAGGTAGACTGTAGAGGAAAAAATGGTGATCGCTTGTAACAACAAACTTTGGGTGAAGCAGGCCAGCCACAACTGCGCAGGTCAAGCTGATAATAATCCATACCTGGCTCTGAGCCCCCAGCATTTGGGAACGCACAGAAGGTGGGAACAGATTTGTAAACTCTGTACTTTTTCTAAAAAAGGCAGCTGTTACTCAGCCAATTTCTGCCCTGGAATGTGAGCCAAGTGTAGACAGATTTCCTGACTTTCCAAGAGAGGCCTGAAAGCTTTTTCTTAAAAAGTTAAATCTGCTGACTTTTAATTGTTGTAAGCTATATCAGCTTCTTATTGCTGCTCTAACACATTACCACAGACAGTGGCTCAAACAATACAAATGCATGATCTCCTGGTTCTGGAGCTCAGATGTCTGTTTCCCCTGCGCTGAGTCAGGGTTGGTAGGGCCATGCTCCTCTCAGAGGCTCTAGTGGGGAACCCATTTCCTTGCCATTTCTAGTTTTTACATGCTGCCTGCATTCTTGGCCACCTTCACAAGCCAGCAGGATGGCATCTTCAAATCTCTGACTCTGATCTGCTGCTGCTTTGGTCACATCTCTCACTCTGACGCTCCTGTCACCTTCTTTCCCTTGTAAGGACCCTTGGGATAACGTTGGGCCCACCCGAATAAGCCAGGATACTCTCCCCATTGCAAGACCCTTCACTTAATCACACCCACAAAGTCTCTTTTTCTTTGGAAATTAATATACTCATGAGTTCTGGGGATTAGAATATAGATATCTTGGGAAGCTGTTATTCTGCTTACTCCAGAAACGGATTCCTTTATTTTTTTCTGAAGTACAGGGCCAAATATAATGTGGCCACCATTTTGTGATTTCTGGTTATCTCTGGCTATCCTGCCTTTGAGAGTGAAGGCTTATCTTTTAGACATACATGTTCAGTCAACAGTTAATTCAGTGGCTATCTGAAGAAAGAGGAATGTTTGTATCTTACAGTGATAGAAAATTCCCATGACATGAGTACGATGGCATTGCATGATGGAGAATTCATTTTTTTTTTTTTTTTTTGGAGACAGAGTCTCACTCTGTTGCCCTGGCATCATAGTTCACAGAAACATCGAACTCCTAGGTTCAAGCAATCCTCTTGCCTCAGTCTTCTGAATAGCTGGGACTACAGGCACCTGCCACAATGCCCAGCTAGTTTTTCTGTTTTTACTAGAGATAGGTTCTCACTCTTGCTCAGGCTGGTCTCAAACTTCTGAACTGAGGCAATCTACCTGCCTCAGCCACTCAGAGTTTTAGGATTACAGGCATGAGCCATAGTGTCCAGCTGGAGGACCTCAGGGATTTATTCCATGTAGGGTGTTTGCTGCAGGCCCTGGATAGGGCGTCAACAGGGGAGACTACGCTGGGGCAAATAATAAGAGTCTACATGAGCTTACTCTGTAGAGCCTGGAAGCCTGGAGAGAGGCTTCCATTGACTCACAGGCCATAGGGCAGACTGAGACAACGCAGCAACTTTCTGACTTCTCCATAAACTCGTACTGATCTCTAACACGGAGCGTATCTGCAAAATGTAAAGTTGACAAAACTGTAATAGGATTAGAAGAATCCCAACCTCCCAGGAAGACTGAGTAAAGAGGAAACGGCTGGGTTATCAGAAGTAGAGGGTAGTGAGTTGTCAACAATGGCTGACAACCTTTGTAGAAAAGTGGGAGGGGAAAACAAGCTTCATTCCCACAGGGTAAGCAAGCCAGGTTCCCTAAACTGCTGATCAGGAGTTTAAGGGATTTAGCCCCACCAGCCTGCTGACTCTCAGTGCTCAGGGATGGTCTTAGCGACTTTGCCCTGTCTGGGGCACTTCTGAGCTCCTTTCATCTTCGGTGGTCTTGATGGGTCCCCAGGGGTGAGTGACTGCATGGACTGAGGTGAGGCACCCCACTGAGAATCAGTCTACCTCCCACAAACCCAGGTGGAGTGACTTGAGGGGACTAAACCATGGGAAAAGGGCAACCACTGTGGTTAAGGTTCCCAAAGGTAGAGATTTGCATGTCAGAGATGCCTGAAAGTGCAGAGATTACATCAGAAAGGGTGTAGACAGGGCAGCAGGGAGAGGAGTCAGGGAGGGTCCCTGGAGGAACTGCTTCACGGGCTTCCACGTGGCAGGTGCTTTGTTCCTGGACTGCTTCTCTTGAACTAATCTACTCCTTTCTCTGCCCAGTTCCTCAACAATTTGGCAAAGACTGATACAACCATAACCACTTTGTGGGGAGGCGCTGTGGGAAAAATGGTGACCAGAAAAAAAGAACAGCTTGTCCTGTCTGCTGGTCTGAGGTGAAGGACGGTCTGGCTGCACAATTTAGATGATTCCCCAGTTGCAAAGTGAGCCATGCCTATGCCCGAGCCCAAAGAGTTAGAAGGAGCAATTCCTTGGGTATGAAGTTTAGGAAAGATATATGGACAAAGCCTGTTTTTTAGAGGGAGGTGTCTCAGCACAGAGAGATGGACAGGTAGAGGAGGGGAAGGATGAAGCAGACGCAGGTTGGATCATTTATAGCAGTTTACATGCCTGCTAAGATAACTCTCCACTCACCAGACCACTACCATTTGCCTTGGGTCAACAGTTTGAAAGATCTACCCAGTGATTTTCTGACAATATATCAGTGGAACTTAGAGGACACCAGAGTAATACTTGTCCATGTCATTATGCTCCATTTCATATATCAGCACAATAATTTTTTTGCTGACATCTAACTGATCTGTGGTCATAGGTGACCTCCTTTGGGTCATGGTTTTTTCTTATTTACTGCAACTTCAAGAATTGCCTCTGCATTTTCCCAGGGAGGAGTTTGGGTGTGGATGCAACTTGGCACAATGAATGCAACATTAGCTATCCTTCTAGCAACAATCTGATAAATCAGTTCTTTGGCAACTCGTATGAGTCTGGCAGAGAGGGAATTGGCACAATGACTGGGCAATCATTTCACCATGATTTATGATCTTCCCAGGTCTAAGCCAAAGACAGTCAGGTAGACTGAACTGAAGTCATGCCTGGCTGGAGGTTTCTTGTCTGCTGGCAAAGAAACAGCTTTCCAGCTCATTTCCACAAGTATTAGATGTGAACATTTAGACACACTGCAAAAACAATGAAGAAAGACACTGTCTCATTCATCTCACAATCCCAGAAACTCATTAAGAAGGAGCCCCAAGTTTTCCCTCTGTGAAGGAATAGACATATATGGAGTTGGCTTCAGTCAGGTGGCAGCTGTGTTACCTTGGCAAGACACTCAACCTGTTAAATAACATCACATCTATCTTGCAAGAATCTCATAAGGATGAAATGAAGTCATGGATATGAGGGTATTCTGTGACTCTTAATGTCATATAAATGTCATGAGCTATCATTTTAAATTTGTACACTTTTCTTTAGGAGAAAACACTAATTGATTATCTGGCCTACGTGCTTCCTAAATGATTATAATTCTTATCTAAGGGCATCTCAGCTAACTGAGCTGCCCAGGTCCCAGGTACAGTTTTAAAAACATTGTTTTGACATTTTTTCTTGGAAAAAAAAAGTACAGAATGGAGTCCACATCTATATCAAATACATTTATGATGTACAGTAAAAAAAGACTCTTAAATATCTGTTGGAGTCTCAGGCAGAGGATAGGAATTTGGATTTTTTTTATACATTGTTGATATTATAGATGATAGCTTTTATTAATCTCATTAAAGAAATTATGCATAAACCTCTGCTTAGTAAAACAGAGTTAATTGGTTTGAAGGAAACATGTTGAGGTATTTTGGAAGGAGAAGCAGATTCAGTCATTGACTAAATATTGCCCGTACACAAAGGCACTGATTTACTGATTGTTGAAAGCAGCTGGAATGCTTCAAGTTTTCCCTGATTATGAACCAGAACAATGGAGTTGGATAAAAACCTTTCCAACTTAGTACGAAGGTGGTGAACCATGGGCTGCTTGAGTCCTGCACTTGATCTGAGTCTGACAGAACTTAGACCATTGTTTCTTAACTCAATTTTGATTTATTTGTCAAATTGTTTTAATTAATTCATATTCTCTCCAGGTCACACATCTCTACTTATTATAAAATTGAATGATTCAGTTGAGTGATTTGTGTTTACTCCTCTCATGCTGTTGGTTGTTGGGAGGAATTTAGCTTGGTAACTAAGCCTTGTTGTTACTAGACTGGCCTTGGAGTCCTCCAACATCCTGAAACATACTCCACTGCCAGGAGAGGTGCACCCTCCTGTGTGGGGCCTTAGATTTGTGGAGGACAATGGTTATTGCTGAAGTTTTATCCGCAGCATTAGAGGAAGTTCAGTAGATAAGCAGAGGAAGAACATGAATTTTTGAGACCAGAGAAATGGTCTTAAATCCCAGTTGCCATGTTTTTCTTGGGTGAACATTGTCATGTCACTTTAATCTCTCAATTATAACAGACCTTGAAATACTTGAGGGCTAGTCTTGAGAAATGCTTAAATGTGAGAAGTGGAACATTTCTGGAGAGTGACAATAGAGAGGCAAGAACAATAAACTCAAGCTGAAATAGAGATGTTCAGAATCCTTCTATCTTACTGATTTTTTTGAGGCAGAGTCTCAAGTTGTCACCCTGGGCAGAGTGTCATGGCATCACAGCTCACAGCAACCTCAAACTCCTGGGCTTAAGCAATTCTTTTGCTTCAACCTCCTAAGTAGCTGGGACTATAGGTGCTCACCAACAATGCCTGGCTATTTTTTTGGTTGCAGTTGCTTTTTTTTGCATTGTTGTTTTTAGCTGGCTGGGGCCAGGTTTGAACCTGCCACCCTTGGTGTATGTGGCCGGCACCCTGCTGACTGAGCTATGGGTACCACCTTGCTCACTGACTTGCTTAACATCAGTCTTCAAATCAGCATCAGCTTCAAACAAATGCTTTAGAAAAATTATAAGTCTTATACTTTGGCAGTCACTGGCAAATAGCTCAAATCTCCGATATGTTCAAATGACAACAGTCTACTGGAATACCCACATCTTAGATTTGTTGTAACCTTCAGAAAATGTAGATAGAAAAGTTAGAATGTGGTATAATCAATAACCGTGAGACTACTTTCTTCTAAAATAATACTTGCTGAGTGAGTGAATATTGGTAAATAGGTTTCTTCTTTTCAGGTAGAAATGAGATAAGTGTAGGTGGTCTTTGGGCATTTTATCTAGAAGTTTTTAGTCTCATTTCCTTTGGAACATATTGGTTTGACCAATACATTGGCTGTATGGCCCTGTAAGGAGGAAGCCGGGTCACAGATGCCCATCCATGGCTCTTCCTTCTTCCTGATTCTCTATGAGGTAGACTTTGTGCTCATCCATAGTACGTGTATGTGGAAGGGAGGGAAGTTTTACTTTTACAATGTGATTTCTTATTTTTAACTGCATTTTGGTAAAATAAAGAATTTAATGAGGCTTAAAAGATGCATCACAAAATAGAAAGTTCAGAAATAAAAAAATAAGGTTAAGAGAATTAACACTAACATATTGAATACAGTTGACCCTTGAACAACTCGAGGATTAAGGGTGCCAACAGCCCCCCCAGTCAAAATTCCATGCATAACTTTTGACTCTCCTCCAAACTACTAATAGCCTGCGTTGACCAATAACAAACTGTCCATTAACACACATTGTGTATGTCGTATGTATTTTGTGCTACATCCTTACACTAAAACAAGCTAGAGAAAACATTAAAACAATTTTATTAGGAAAATCTTAAGAGAAAATGTATTTACTATTCATTAAATGGAAGTGAATCATAAAGGTCTTCATCCTCGTTGTCTCCCCATTGAGCCTATTAAGAAAGAGGAAGATTAAGGTCTGGTCTTGCCATCTCAGTGATGGGGAGACAGAAGTGGTGAAGAGGTGGAAGGGGAGCAGGAGAGGCAGGTGCACTCAGTGTAACTTTTATTGAAAAAAAAAATCCCTGTATAAATGGACACAAACAGTTCAAAGTTGGGTTATTTGAGGTTAGCTGTTATCTTAAAGTTCATGGGGGAAGTCAAGGTCAGAGAAAGGCAAGAAGTTGTCTGTAACAACTCACTGTATCCCATAATTTCTTTCCATACATACAAATTAAAACATTTTAAAAATTGTTTCTAACACTTTGGTTCAAGACATCAGATTAAGCATAACCTTTTGTTTTAATACTTACTAAAATAAAAGTAGAGAAGCACAAAGAGAAATAATAACATTAGTTCTGAGATTGGAAATGAACAAAACCAATAATTGATTTTAATATACTTCTGGGAGATTAAAAATTAGTGGGAATATCTTGGTGAATGAAACTGAGAAAGTCACAGGTTTATAGATAAGAAGCTCTAGGATATAAGAGCCAATCTGCTCTGCAGAATCCCAGAAAGTCTTCAGCCTCAGAGTCCATAACAAAGAAAGGAGAACTGAAGTTGAAACCAGGGGGTTTGCTTGAGGTCTGCAAGGAAGCAGACCAGTGGGTACCTCAGTCCCTCACCCCCAAACAGCAGCTGGCTCCTCTCTAAAACTGAACAATGTTTGAGAAAAGCAAAGACTTTAAGCCCTTTGTCACCTATGCACAAAATATAGAAGATTTTGCTGTGCTTACAGGACAATATGTAAATATGAATCAACTTACACTGTGAAAAAGTGTAGCTGATAGGAGTAGAAAACCTGCTGAAGAAAGGTAAGGATGCTAACACACGGATATCATTAAGGCAGGGATAGTCATTCATTTACTCAATAAATGCTACACTGATATCATTAAGGTTGGTATTTGTCAGGATCTGCTTCTGACATCACTTGTCAGGGCCTGGGACCGGCCAGGCCTACAGGCCCAGCTTAGGTAGGTTCTGGACGCGGACCGCTAAGCTACCTTGCTCAGGAACAGTTTCTCTTAGGTGCTTGAGGGCTATCTACTTTAGCTGGAGAGAGAGACAGAATCTTAGAGTAAAGCAGTCTTCTTAGAACAGATAGCTCTTAGTCTTTAGCAGAGCTTGGTAATCTTCAGCAGAGACGCTGTGCTGGCGTTCTGCGGGCAGGAGAGGAGACAGAGTCAGAGTAAGTGGATCTGCGATAGAATGCGCATGCCTCTTGACTGCCTGCTCCTCCAGCCTAACAAAGGCTGAGCTCCTGCTTCTCACCACAAGTGTAGAGACTGCCAATTCACTAATGCTCTCATCTCCCGAGCTCACTCATGCTTGTTAGAGCCAAATCTCTCTCCATGCCCTTTTCACCAAGGTGTTCCATGACAGGTATTTCTTATAACTCTCACTCCTCCTAGCCATAGGCTATACGGGCTGCTACATCCCCCCCCCCTCCCTTTTTATATACAAACAAAATAACTTTTAACGTGGTAAGGGCAGTTCTTCCTGTTATCTAGCGCTTTTCTTTCTAGGCAAAAGATGGTAATTATCAGAGTTCCAGGTATGAGCTCTTTAAATGAGGAAGCCTGATACAAATGTAAACTATTAGGCTCCTATGGGAAAATGACAATTGTGATGTTAATTCCCTTAAAGGTCTTTTTAAAAGAAGAAAACTGAAATCTTTCCTGAGAGAATTTATCATTTCTTTAACTATAGGAACTTTCCTTTGATATTTACTTAATGTACCGAACAAAAGATAACGCTTTCCTTACAATCTTTGCAAGCAGGGACTTTTCTCTCGCTATTCCAAAGGTTTTGCTACTCGAGGTACTGAAATCCACCCTTCACAGATCACAAAAGACTGTTACTCATGGATCAATGGTTCCACACTTGGCAGTTCCTCTCGTGGAACTGTTACTCGTGGTCCAAGAAGTACCACCCTTCACAATTCCTTGATAGCAGAGTTTTTCCTGCTTTCAAGCTGCTTTTCCAGTGAAATTTTTGCTAATTGATTCCAGACT
>CAUYQV010071701.1:0-10119 GCA_963574575.1 Galagoides demidoff | reverse complement strand
ATGGGTCAACCTTGGCAAATGCAAGATCATGCATCATTCTGGATAATTTGTCAGTGTGAGAAAGATCTTCCTGTGCCTGGACCATGCATTACTAGGGCTGCTGAGAGCACTTTCTAGGCCATGAGAACATAGGGGACGTTTAGGATGAATCCTGGAAAACAAATTTTTGCACCTCTAGAACTCATAATTCTTGGAAACCATTTTCCTAAAGTCATTTCACTCTACATACAAATAAGTTTTGTGTTGCTTTATCCGTATTTTAAATGCACACGGCCACATGGAGATTTTAACATTTCTCCTGACTTTTCCTGCAATGTCAGCGGAGAGTATATGAGAAACCAGAAGTAAATCCGTGACTTGCCTAAAACTTAAAACATCCCTGTGAATCTTGTGCCTGTATCATCAATGGTAAGGGAAAGCTCATTCTGAAATGGTCTTGCACATCTATATTTAGTTCTTCCAAAATTTCACACCATCAGACAGGGTGACCTTTAAATTTAATTTGTGTTGCAAAGCTTGTGTATTTTTCTTTGCAATGGTGAAGTTTTCCAAAACTGATTTTAGATTTGAGTAATTCTAACATCTTCCTGGCGAATGTGATTACCACGACCATGCACACACTTTTCTTGCACTAATGTGCTGATAATACGTATAGCCTGAGAGCCAGGGTTTCCTGTCCTGGAAATATCTGTGCAGGCACTGGAAGGATGGCTGCAGGGAAAGAGGTGCTGGGTTTCCCACCTCAGGGCAGTGCTGTCTCCTGGGGAGTTCCTCTTCTTCCTGTGGCCACATCTTCTGTCCCCCTTGCTGCTGCTCCACCAGGAACCCCGTGCCCTGGCCCTGCCCCCACACAGCCCCTGGCCTATAAGCCACAGCAGCAGCTGTCAACCCTTATCCCAGGGTCCTTTAGGGACCTGGGCTCCCTGTCCCTGCTCCCCACTGTGCTCTCCCCAGGGGTAAGTGGAGGCTGGCTGGTGTTGGAGGGGCTGAGGGGGGAGGCTGCCTCTGGCAGGAGAGGGTGGATCCTTCCTTCTCTCCTTTTATCAGAAGCTGGTGAGGGAAGACATGGCCTCACCCCCATCCCCAGGAAAAGCCTGGCCAGGATCTTGGCTTGCTTCCTCCTCTGGTTGTTACCCGCTCAATGGTAGAGCAGCTGTGAGATTCTGCTCATCCAGGACAGGGTGGCCATGGGCAGGAGCCCCATCATCCTCGCCATCTCTGGCTGGGCCTGGGAAGCTGCAGCTGAGGGTCTCTGCCTTTTGGGGAGGAAGGTTCCTGATCAGCTGTTGTCTGTGCCATTGACCAGGGTTTCCCTCAATGTGGACCAGTGGGCCACTGAACTGAGGGTCAGGGCTCTGGGTAGGTGTTAGGATTGAGTGTCCTGCGCCCAGATTATGCACCTGCAGCCTCAGGCTCTGCTGCCACCTACAGCGTCCCCAGCAGGTCTCACTGCCCCAGCCACTCATACTTCCCTGTATTGTAGGCACACAGGTGTCACATAGGGCCACCAGTGCCAGCATCTCAGGACCACATCCCCTCACTCTGGGCTTTTTGTCTGCCATTTTGGATCTTACTTTTTACTCTAATTCTGTAAATAAGAGGCAGAAAACAGCCTGTGGGAGGCAGAGGTGTTTCCCCTCACCCCTGCCTGTCCTTCCAGAAGCCTCTGTCAGGCCAGGGACAGTAGGTTAAGGAATCGTTTATTGACAACTGGTTTCTGGGGAGGGAGGCCGGGGCTCCCGCTTGGCTCCGGGAGGTTCCAGGGAACAGCCAGGGGCACAGCCCTCCTGGGGCTTGTGCCCAGCAGGGTGTCAATGGGAGCTCCATGGCCATCCCACCCCTCTGTACCCATGCTTCCGGCCACTGCAGCCCTAGGTGGGCTCTGGGGGTTCTCCAGAGCCTGGCACCAGCTTCCCTCGGGGAGTTCGGTACTTGTTCTTCTGAGTATAAAGCAGGTTCCTCTGGAAAAGTCGAGGCAGGTGGCCTTGGTACAGCAGCACGGCCAGGACCATCCCTGGAGGAGAAGGCAGGTCAGACACTCCTGAACTCAGAAAGGAGGAGGTACCACACCCAGCCCTCCCAACACATGGCCCCTGGCTGGGCCTGTCCCGGGCCTTTTCCCCTAGAGATGTGGACACGCCTGTGGGACGGATGGTTCTAGACCATACTGTAGGTGAGAGGGTCCTGAGTCATCTCCAGAGCCTGTGTGGCCTCTTTATTCCCATGACTGTTTCCTGAAGGGGTGTCCCATCCCAGGGTGGCTGTCTGTGGGGGCATGAGGTGGCACAGAGGAGGGAAAGAGGGGTTGTGGGTGGGCCTAGGTTGGGTTGAGTCCTGACCTGGCCTGGGTGACTGTACTTTCTGCCTCTCCCCAAGACACAAGAGTTAGGAACCCTAAACTCCCACCTGAACTTCCAGGACACTGGCAAGATCAGATTGCAGAGGCAGGAGAAGATGTCAAGAGTGTGAGGATTCTACCTGTGGCATGCTGGCCCCAATGTCCTGGAGGGGACCTGTCACATTACAACATGCAGCAGCCTGACTCCTGACCACGGCCCCTGTGGCCACACATAGCCAGGTGACTGCTGCCACTGCCCCTATTGAACTTTCTGAGTAGGGAAGGCCCAGAGAGGTGACAAGACCTGTTCAGAGCACCCAGCTGGGTGTTCACACCCAGAAGCCAGCCCCCCTCACCTACTTGCCTCTAGTCTCCTTCCCTCTCAAGGCCAGAGGCTGGCTTTGAACTTGTGGATAAAGATGGTATTTCCTGAAACTGACAACAATGATAGGGAAAGAGTTCTGTGGAGGTGTCAGCCACTCAGATAACGGGGCGAAGCAGACATGTGACAGAACTCAGAAAGCTGACAAGCAGGCGGGTGAGGAGCACAATGCAGGCCTCCCGGGAGGCCACTCCTCTCTCAGCAACAGTGAGGGCTAGATACCAGCCTGCATCTTCCATGATCTGAGGGTCAACAGTCGGCAGCCCGGGTCCCTCCGGGGCCAGGTACCCTATGAATACACACTGCAGGTCTGTGTGAGATACACTCAGCGTCCCCAAGACCCACCTGCACATGGTGGCTTCCCACTCTACCCTGGCAGGGCATGAGGCTGTTCCCTAGGAGGGCGTCTGGACTCAGGGCAGCAGGAGTGCCCCGGGGCCAGGGGCCAGTACTAAAGCAGAGGTGGGTGGGCACAGAGGCTGCTGAGCAGCTGGCCTCTTCCCAGTTGGCTCTCAGAAGCCTCCCCACCAGAGGTCGCTGGGTGCCTCTGCAAATCACATTCTTCCCAGAACCTTAGATGTGACCTTACAGGAAATAGAGTCTTTGTAGATGTCATCAGTTAAATTAACAGGAGGTCATACAGGTGCCGAGAGGACCCTGAATCCCATGTCTAGGGTCCCCAGAAGAAGAGGAGAAGAGATAGGTACAGACACACAGAGGTGCCCTGGGACGTTGGGGCAGGGGTTGCAGTGAAGTGTCCACAATGACCCGAAGCCAAGGATTTCCAGGGGCTACAGAGGCTAGGCCATGGCAGGAAGGGGCCTCCCCGGAGCCTTTCGTTTTGTGGTACTTTGCTGTGGTAGCCCTGAAAACTACTCCAGCAGTCCTGGAGAGGAGCCTTCAAAATTACCTCCAACCTAGAATTCAATTTTTGGCCAAAGCCACAGCCAAGGTCAGAACCAAGACATTTGATTTCAGACACAGGAGGTCTGAACTTTGAGTGCCAGGCACCCTTCCTCACGAACTGTTGTCAGACATTCTCCACCAGAAAGAAGGAATAAAGCCAAATGGGAGAAGGCAGGGAGCACAGAGATAGGAGCACAACTGGGATAGAGGTGAAGGATCACCCAGCGTGAAAGACAGATGCCTTGGGAGGCCATGGAACACCTTCGTGTTGAGTCCCTGAGAACTCCCCCAGCAAGACAGAAACTAAGCCCACTGTCACCCATGGGGATGACAGAGGGTGTGCAGGATGGGACAGCCCTCCAGGGGTGGCAGCTCCACCGTGCCCAGGGTGGCAGCTCCCTCCTTTCCCAAGGAACCCGCCAGGGTGAATGCCCGGCTGAAGAACCACAGAGCAGCCCGCTAGGCCCCATAAGTGGAGATGGGCTGTCACAGGGAGACAGTCAGCTGTCCACATGCAGGGCTGCCTCTGGAAGGGCTCTGGGCACAGAGGGGGGATACCTGTTTTCTCAGTGTATACCCTGGGGATGACATCCTGGCCACCATCTAGGGCCAGGTCTCTCTTCCCAGGGCAGTCTGCACTCTCCCCTGAGAACTGCCCCACTGTAGACCCAACAGAAGGGACAGGAAGCTTTCAGACTCCCACTGGGCCCTGACCACCAAGCTGGTGAGGCATGGAGATTGAAGAAGGGCCAGGGACCTGAGACCAGGCGTGGGAGCGGGCCTGTGCTTCACCAGGGCCTCAATTCTCTGGGCCGAGGATGGCTTCATGACCTCCCCTGCAGTCAGCCAGGCTCAGGCCCTTCCCTATGGCTTTTCTGTGCAGCTCCATGAAATAGGGCAGGAGGGGCAGCCTCAGGAGGGCAAGTCACAGGGTGGCTCCACCAGGACCCCCTCCAGGCCCCAAAACCCCCATGTCCCCAGCCCTGTGAGGGCAGGATGGTTCTGTGTCATCTAAGTGCAGCTCTGAGGCTCCATAGCCACCAGGACTGGTACCTGGGAGGACAAGGGAACTCCCCTTGCAGGTGCCAACCCCATCTGTCACCTGGCACCCCTCACAGGGAAGGCTTCCCTTACTTGCCCCTCCACACCCGACTTCTGCCTCTGGTCACTCCTATGATGGTGTCTGAACCAAGATGAGGCAGTTGCTATCACCCTCCACTGCCCACCTGGGGGAGGAGCTGGCCCAAGAGGGCTGACCTTTCCCCCATTCCCTCCCCACCAAAGCCCCCTCCCTAGGGAGTGCTGGAGCCCCAGCAGCTGAGGGACCCCACCCGCCCTTACCTGCGAAAGGTCCCAGCCAGTACACCTGAACATACTCCAGTGCCGTGTGCCCTGAGCAGTGGAAGGTGACAGCAGCAGCCAGGGAGGGGTTGAAGAAGGCAGATGTGAAGGGACCAGCTGTGGACAGAGCACACACAGCTTCCGTCCCTGCCCTGCCAGAGGCTACCTCTCCGCTGCATAGGCCTGGGTGTGACTCTTAGCGCTAGGGCTGGGGTTGCATCCCCTGAGCTCCTGCTACACCGATGGGTACCAAGGCCAGTTCAACCAAGGCCAAGGTTACAGAGTCAGGGACCAGCCCTCCCCACAGCTCACCACATCTGGCCTCCAGCATTCCTACTGTATGGGAGGTGGTCTGAGTTGGGAAGAGAGGGGTGGACAGACAGACACACAGAAAGAGGGAAAGAAAGAGCCCCAGGGTCAGGATACCTCCTCCAGTAACAGGCAGGTGGTAGGCAGGGCAATAGCAAGGTCTGGCCTAGGCTAGGGCAGGCAGCCTTTTGGACACAAAACCTGGAACCGGCCAGGGCAGATCAAAGCCTAGGCAGCTCTGGTCAATCATGCCAGCCACCCTGGCCCCTCAGGGAGGTGCCATGGCAGGCAATCTCTGGGTGTCCCCTGGGCCAGGAGTCCAGTAGTCCAGTTGCTAGTCCCTGTTGCTGAGAGCCCCCGTTCGTCCTACCTTGGTTTCCCCATCTGTACGTGCTCTGTAGCACCTTCCTGTGGGCTGTGTAGTCCAGATTATGTGCTGTCTGGCCTCTGCCAGATCAAGTTGAGTGTCAAGGAATGTGTTAGGTACTGTTTCTGTCCCTATTGGGCCCTCAGCCCAAGGAATGGAGCCCTGAGAGCACTTGGCCTCACCCCTACCCTGGCATCCCTGATGCTGGGAGCATAAAGACGCTGCTCCTTGGAGGCTCCTGTGGCCCCTTCCTATAAGACACATGTCCCCAGAAGCTTGCCAATCACAGGCTGCCTTTATGGGAGGGGATTAGGGCCAGTGACACAGTCTGCAGATGGAGCTGAGCAGAGCGTGAAGAACAGAGGAGACTGGGGCCGATGGACACCTGAGAGCTTGGTCAGAGGTCAGCCTGCTCCTGGGAGACAGGTGGGCAGCTCAGGGGCAAGAGAGTGGAAGAGTCCACAGGACTTGTTGCTCTTAGGAGTGGTGATGGGGACATTGGGGTTCCCAGGTCAGAGTCGTACCCCACCTGCCCTGGTGCAGATCTCTGGGATGAAGAGCATCAGCTGGGACAAGACAGGAGCATGGCCTGGAGGTTGACCCTCATAAGGACCAGGCCCCTCCCCATGGCCCCAGGTCCAGCCGACGGATCCTCATCCACTGGCCAGCTTCCTGGGAGGTGGCCATTGTCTCTATGGGCTTGTGGGCTCCTCCAGCCAGAGCACCATCTTGGTGCAAGTGTGCATGGCAGCCACATGGCACAGCAGTCCAGAGGGGATCCCAGGGCAGAGGGAAGCAGGGCTCACCTGTATAGGCTGTGACGGTGACCAGCAGGGCTACGGCTGACACCCTGTAGATAGGAGGGCTGTGCTGCAGGCGGAGGAGGGTCAGATGGAAGCAGAAGGCACAGGCTCCTTCCACGAGTGCCCCATGGGTCACGGACGTGTGCAGGGCAGAGCTGCAGTGCTGGGCCATGAGGTTCTGCAGCAGGTGCAGGTCGCTCAGCTCGCAGGCCCAGCAGACCCGTGTCAGGGCACAGGCAATCTGCACACCCAGGCCCTGGGCCACGAGCTTCAGCAGTGTGCTGGGCAGGGACGCCTCAGCCATGAGGAACTCCTGCAGGGACACGGCAGGGTTGGCTGAGGCCCCATCCAAGGTGGCCCCGTGCACCAGGAAGAGCAGGAAGAGCAGTGTCATCAGCAGGTCAGGCCCGAAGCCCCCAGCCCAGGGCCCGATCTCCGCCAGCACCCTCATCTCCAGGCAACAGGCCCCGAGCTGGGCTGCGCCTACTGCCTCCCGGGCAAAGTTGTCATAGGCGACCGTGGGTAGCAGGGCCTTGGACACCCTCCTGGCCACTTCGCAGAGGACAACAGTGGCAAAGAAGAAGGAGAGGGACACGTTCAGACCAGCCATGTGCCCAACCCCATGGAGGAGCCACCTGACTTGGGCACCCACGGGGCCTTGGCAGAGGCCAGCTGGCCTCTTGGCTGGTGGTGGAGGGGAGAGTCCACCTGAGCTTCTGGGAACAGCACACCTGTGCCCCTTACCTCCAGCCTTCCCTGCTGCAGGGCCAGAAGCAGAGGCAGTAGGGCCCACATGGACTGCCCAGGGCCTGGCATCCTCCTGGGGTCTGAGATGCCCGTGGCCCACTTGGCCATCCCTGGGTCCCAGAGACCATCCCAGCCCTTTAAAACCTTCCACTGAACTCTATGACACACCCGGGCTTCTGGATCCAGGACCATTTACCCACTCCCATACCTCGGCTGTGGACTCCCTGGGCCAAAGTCCATACCTAAGTGAGTGCCCCCAGCTCCCTGCAGTTGGGTTGTATTTCTGCTTGGGGAGGGCCAGGGGTCCTCCTGTCTTCTGGGTCACCTGTCCCTAGCACCCTCCCCCCACCCCCATGAAGCCAGCTGCACTCTTGACACCAGCTGTCTGCACCTGAGTCTCCTGAGGACCCTGGGGAAGCTTAGCGCCAGCAAAGGGGCACTCCACAGACTTCCACTGTCCTAGCTGGCAGCTTTGGCCCGTGAAGCACATTTCTGAGACAGACAGTGGTCAGTGCTGAGCTCACAGCTGGCCACTTGATTCCTGGAGACCCCAGACTGTGAGAGGCATGGAGGAGAGCCCTGCTCTTATCGGACTGAGAGGGGACCCTGAGAAGCCCTTTCTGCCCCAGGCCCCATGCCCAGGCTGGGTCAGGCCCTGCTGGGGAAGGCTCTCCAGCCTGCAGGGCTGGGTGGAAGTGGGGACATTGTGGGGACTCAGTGTTGAACATCGGTCAGACTGTAGGGCTCCATGCCCAGATCAGGGCCTCAGGGCTGGTGGTCCTCAGTGTGCCCCGGTCACCCCATGAAGTAACAGAGGAGGCTCAGATGCTCTGGGAGGACTAGGCAATCCCTTGAGGACACCAAGGGCCCTGACAGGGAAGATTGCATGAACCCTGAGGGCCACCTGGAGTTCACAGCCAACCAGGGTGTATGTCTAGGGTCCTTTCCAGCAGAGGGAACAGGCTGAGTGAGTGCAGAGGCCACTGGGGGAGGAGGCTGCCAAGGGAGGGAGCCCTGCGACTAGAGTCTCCTCCCTCCCACCTGTCCTGGAGGGGAGAGAAACCCAGGCCCAGAGCAGGTGGGGCTGCCCTGGACTTCTCTAGGAGGGAACCCTCTGGCCCAACACGGGGGTCTCAACTAAGGGTCCAGGATGAGGTCTCTCAGACAGTGCCCCCCACCAACATCACACCATCTCAGGTCTAGCAAGGCAGAGGGCCAGAGGGACAGGGCACCTGCCTGGCCCAGGCCACCTGCCAGCAGGTAGTAGGTGGGACCAGAGGAGTGAGTCCTCGGAGGGCCAAGGTCCTGTCCTGGGAACCATGCTGGCAGGGGACAGGTGCTGCCTCTGCCCCTTGCCTGCAGAGGCCTCTGGGCCTTCCCTCTGATCCGCCCCACCCCTCCCAGTAGCCCCTCTCTCCTGCCAGCCCCTGTGCTCTCCCCATAAAAGAGAACAAAACACGTCCCCATCAGTCTGCATTTTGCGCACAGGAGCTCAGTTGACCACAGCCCAGGGAGAAGGTACCACGTCCAGATGCCTACGGGAGGATACAAGTGGGCAGGGACCCTAGCCAGCTTCTGCCCCATGAGGAGACACGATGCTGGCCCTGGCCACTCATCAAACGGGTAGCCTGCCACCCTGCAGCCTGTCCCCTTCCTGTGGGGGTCCACACCCAGCCAGATCCCAGCCTCCGCCAAGCCTATGGCAGCACATTTAACAGCGAGGTCCACACTGTCGCAGGCCTTTCACTCCCCCCAGGGCTTTAACCACATGCCCAGAGGGGCCTTTCAACCCCTAGTCACTGCTCCCCCTCCCTGAGACTGAGTTTTGTTTTTATTTTTCCAAGCCCAGGTCTGTCCTAGGTAGGAGGCCCTGGAAGGAAGGGAGACCCTGGGGTCGTTGTCAGGTTCAGGTTTGTCCTCCTGGACCCTTAATTCCCAGAGATGAAGAATGGCTCAAACACAGATGTCCACGGACAATCCCCACACACAGAGCTCACGGGGGGGGGGGGGGGTCTTGTTCCCCCACAGATACCAGATTTTGATACTGGATTTCCAGGTGGTTCAAAGAATGAAGCGATGGACCACAAGATCAACAGTAAGATAGGATTTATAATACAAGTGTTACAGCTCTCACAAAGAACCAAACCTCCTTGCTCTCCTGCTCTCTTTTGGAGATCTATTGTCCAAAGAGCTTTTGGGTCTTGAAAACAGACCAATCAGGAGCAGGTTTTGAAAATAGACCAATCAGGGATGCACTGGAGGAATTGCCAGAAGTCCTTGTGAGGAGACAGCAGGGTGCCTGCGTCTTCCCCCTGCTCTAGTAGGGCAGAATTCCTCCATTTGCGACAACAGCAACAGGTCCAGGGACAAGGTGGCCAGTCTCGGTGCCACCTTGTCCAGTATCACCAGTGCAGGACACCCAGGTCTGCTCCTTTTAGTTAGTCTCTTAATTTATGTTAAGTGGGGGCAGAGTATTCATAGTTCTCCTCAGAAAGGGGTGGAGAATTCTTAGACTGGACCCTCCTACGGCTGTCCCTGGCTGTCCCTGTCTTCACGGTCTGTCCCTGTCTGTCACGGTGGTGCCAGGGTGTGGTTTTCATCACTCTAATGCAGCAATTTCCAACCTGTGTACCATAAGAGGATCTTAGGTGTACTTTGAAAATTTTTAAAGATCATCAATTAAATTATTATTATTATTATTATTGAGACAGTCTCAAGCTGTTGCCCTGGGTAGAGTGCCATGGTGTCATCACAGCTCACAGCAACCTCAAACTCTTGGGCTCTGTTTTTGTGCCAATACCATGCTGTTTTAAGCACTATTGATTTATAGTATAGTCTGAGGTCTGGTAGGGTGATTCCTTCTGCTTTGTTTTTATTCCTGAGTAATGTCTTAGCTATTCGAGGTCTTTTCTGGTTCCATATAAAG
>CAUYQV010071693.1:0-37585 GCA_963574575.1 Galagoides demidoff | reverse complement strand
TCCCCCTGGGTAGAGTGCCATGGCATCACAGCTCATAGCAACCTCCAACTCCTGGGCTCAAGCGAGTCTCCTGCCTCTGCCTCCCAAGTAGCTGGGACCACAGGCACCCGCCACAATGCCAGGCCATTTTTTGGTTGCAGCCGTCATTGTTGTTTGGCGGGCCCAGGCTGGGGATTCGAACCCGCCACCTTCTAACAGGGTAGTCACAGTTGCTTCTATTTCAGATTCTAACTATTTCTCACAAACTGTCAAAGACAAATTTAAGATGGAAATTGTGCTATGATTCAGATGACTAGGCATGCTGGAGGCTCAGCATCACATGACCGGTCTCATCTACACCAACTCGATCCCCTTCCTCAACATCTTCTCAGTCCCGCTCTGAGCTACTGCCTTGTCCTCTTGCCATTCTTCTCAAACTGTTTTGTCTGGGGTCATCTGGCATCTCCTAATGCCCCCAAATGTTATCCTTTCAATCTTACTTCCACTGACAGCTTTGCTGACCAGGTTTTCCCTTCTGAGTCTCTTGTTGAGTTTCTGTGGCATGACACCATTTTTACTTTCTATTATTTTCTCTGCTAATTTCTGTCCTCCTTCTACCTGCTTAAATTCCAATAATCATTTAGTTTTATTCTTCTGTCTTCAGATCTTTGTTCATATTTTCTTCCTCAGCAATTCCAAGTGACAGGCATCCCAGGATTGGGACTATCTGAGGTTTTGACCTAGATAGACTCCATCTATTCGTATCACTATACTCCTTGGGACTGCTCTTCCCTCCAAAGAACTCAAACATCACTTGGTGCTGAAAAAACACAAATTCAGTTCTCTTGTGTGTAAACTGCCAGGAAATCCCATCTATTAAAATTTTTTAATCTTTTTGACTATTGCCATTGATATTCAGGCTTCTTCATTTCACCTTCTAACTAAAGTAGTATTATAACTAGTGCCCTTGACTTCAGCCTTTAGTCCCTCCAACTGATGCATCACATAGCCTTTCTAAATTGCTAATCTGATCGTATTACTCCCAAGTCTAACTCAGGGAAACTCATTACCTTCATTTAGGATGGAGTCTATTGCCTTTGGGCATCTGCATTTGGATGCACCATGTCCTACATGCAGCCCAAAGTCACCAACTTCCCTATAAGACCTTCCATAAGTCAACATCTTGCCTCCCTCTCCAGCTTTATCTTTTATCTCTCCCTCATATGTATCCACTACAATCAAATCTAAAATATGCTACGCTCCCTCTTGTTTCTGTACCTTTTCCACATGCTGTTCACTTTGTCTCCACTACCCTTACCTATTTCCCTGCCTAATTAACTGCTATTTTTTCCTCCTCCAGGAAGTTTTCCCAGTACTCCCCACTCTGAATTGGGTGTCACTCCAATGAACTGCCACTCCACCATCAGTATAGCCTTTGCCAGAATGCATTACATCATCTCATTATCTGCTCCTCATGGATGAGGGCCACACTTCTGTGTCTTTGCATCCCAAAGCTCAACATCTGGCAAACTGTTCATACCTATTAATAAGTACAAGAATAAATTACAGAATGGACTGAGGTACAGTTTCATTAGGTGACCTCCAAATGTATATCCCAAACCCTGAACTCTCCTTACAAACCCATATTTTCAAGCAACAGCTGTACATATCTACTTTGGTGTACTACTGTCACCTCAAAATTCAAACACCTAAAAATAAATTTGTCATCTTCACTCTGAAACAAGCTCCACTTCTGTCATCTCTATTTCTATTCCTGGTACCAGCATTCTATCAATCAAGTCCCCTCAAAGCCTCCAAGTCATCCGGGCTGCTTCCTGCATTCACCTTGAGCTGTGAAATCTTTTTCCAAATCTAGTCCACTCCTCTTTCTTGATACCTACTCCTTCCTCACCTCTGTCCAAGCCTTTCACATTGAATCCTGAAATGTCCTTGCTGAGTTTCCCATGTTCTTCCCTGTCCTTACACGTAGCAACCACTGTTAAACTCTTCCTAAACCATAATTGTTTCATCAGACCTTCTTGCAAAACCAGTCAGTCCCTGCTCCATAAGGAATAAAAACACCTGAATCTGTATTTTGTTCCACGTATAGCTCCTGCATTAAAGATGAGCTGCCTGGGCCTCAGGTGTCTGGTCTAACCACTGCCTAATGCTTCCATATAGGTAGACTCTTGACACTTATTAGGTAAATAGAAAACCTGGCCCTGGCTGTCATTGCTTTGGGTCAAATGCTCTCATAGGAGGTATTAGCCTACCTTTCCAAGAGAATGGCGTGCTTTCACATCACAAGGAAGTGCAGCTGAAAATGAATGAATCTTCCACTATCTCCTGAAGGGTTTCTTTCAGATGATTCTATTAGTTCTCTACATCATTTGTTTTGGGAACTTTCCCACCTAGACACCCTATGGTCACCTCTCCATCTTAGATATAAAAAGAATCCCCATCTTTCAAATCCCATGCTCTACGTAACCATAGACTCTGAATCAAAACAAAGAGAGAGATTCCAAGATTTTCAGGGGGCTCCTCTTGAAACTATAGAGACTAACTATCAATGAATGTGCATCAGGAAACTATATGATGCCTAGGAAAAAGTCACATGAAAGGATTAGAGTTAACAGTTCCCAGAACTCACACAGAGCCAGACAAAGTCCCATAGCCAGGCTGGAAAACCTCACAACTTACAGTGCATTTGGAGAGCACATGAAAAGGTCTTACCTCAGTAGTGAAGAATAATTATCCCTAGACGCCATAGAAAGAAAGAAAGAGAAAGACAGACAGACAGACCCAAATGATCTAGCTGTTCTATGACAGATATTCTGCATCTCAGAATGTGAGTAAGAATATTTTCAAGAATAGAAAAGTCTCTGGCACTTCCTAAGCTAAAATCTACAAGGTCTGGCAACCAATCAAAAATCACCAAGCATGCAAAGAAACAGGAAAATATGAATGATAATAAGGAGAAAATTCAATAAATCTAGCAGATATTAGAATTAACATATGAAGACATTAGCAATAAAACTTGAAGAAATAAAATTATGTGTTTGATAAAATACTGTAGTCTTAGATTACACATTTCAGAATCAAATATTGTTGAGCTTGAAGAAATAGTAATAAAAAGTATCCAAAATAAAATGAGCAAGAAAAACAGAATCAAAACAATGAATATAGCATCAGCTAAACATGGGACAGTTTTAAGCATGTTATTGAAAATGAAGACAGAAAAAAAGATCTAAAGAAATAATGGCCAATTTTTTCCCAAATTTGATTCAAAGCAATAATCCTACAGATTAAGAAAACTCACAGAACCCCAAGTACAAAAATGGATGAGGGAATCTATAGAAAAGACACATCATAATCAAATTGCTCAAACGTAGTAATAAAGAGAAAATTGTGAAAGCAGCCAGGGAAAAGACAAGTCTATACAACAACAAAGTCAAAGGTTAGAACCAGTTTCTTATTGATAAGAATATTTACAGAAATCCTTCAAAGAGAAGAGAAATGATACCAGATGAAAATAGAGGCCTACATAAAAGAAGGAAAAACAAGGGAAATTGTTAACTATGTGGGTATGTTTTGGTTTTTTATTATTTAAATCCCTTTCAAACATTGTTGACTGTTTAAAACCAAAATATTAACAATGGAGTATAGGGCTTATAATATTTATGTACAAGTAAAATACATGACAATAGCACAATGATTTGGAGTAAATTAATGAAATTACATTATCATAGGTTCACTTAAAGTGAGCCATAGACCTACATGTAAAAGCCAAAACTATAAAACATCTGGGAGAAAACCTTTGTGACCTTATGTGAAGAATTCTTGGATAACATGATCTATAAAAGAACAAATTGACATATTGGACTTTATCAAAGTTAAAAATTTATGCTGTGCAAGTGATACAATAGAGCTTGAAGGTAGATGCAATATAGGTTAAAGATGTATACTGTGAACACTAAGTCAATCTCGAAATAATAAAACAAAGTACTCTAAGTACCATTTACATTTAATGTGAATATTTATATATTTATGTTCTTGGATTGGATAAAACAGCAAATCCCAACTATATGCTTCCTGTAATAAACACTCTTTTTGCCTAAATGCACATAGAGGTGAAAAGTAAAAGAACAGTTATGGTACATTATACTAACTCTAGTCAGAATAAGGCTGAGTAGTTATTATACATCAAAGTAGATTTCAAAGCAAGAATCCATATGGAAATTTTATGAACCTAAAATACAAAAAACTTTGAAAAATAAAAAATGAGAATATTATTGCTACCTCACTTGAAGAGTTATTTTATAGCTATAGTAATTGAGACAGTGTGGTATTGACACAAAAATAGACCAATTAAGAAATGAGAGTGTAGAAATGACTTCTGCACATACATATACAACTGATTTTTCACAGATGTGCAAAGGCAATTCAGTAAAAAAAAAAAAATTATACCCTTTTCAAAAAATATTGTTGAAAAAATTGAATATCTAACCAGGTACAGAGGCTCGTGCCTATAATCCTAGCACTCTGGGAGGCCAAGGCATGTGGATTGCTTGAGCTCAGGAGTTCCATACCAGCCTGAGCAAGAGCAAGACCCCATCTCTAAAAATAGCTGGATGTTGTGTTGGGTATCTGTAGTCTCAGCTACTTGAGAGGCTGAGGTAAGAGGATCGCTTGAGCCCAAGAGTCTGACATTGCTATGCGCTATGACATCACACCACTCTACCCAGGGTGGCAAAATGAGACTCTATCTCAAAAAAAAAAAAATTTATGTCCAAATGCCAGAAGAAAGAACTTTGATCCGTACCTCATACCATATGCACAAATCACTTAAAGTGAACCAGAGACCTAAATGTAAAAACCAAAACTATAAAACTTCTAGGAGAAAACCTTTGTGACCTTGAGTTAGGTGAAGAGTTCTTAGATAACACGATCTATAAAAGAACAAATTGGCAAATTGGACTTTTTCAAAATTTATGCTGTGCAAAAGACTCTCGGAACCACAGACCAGGAGAAAATATATCATATACCTAATAAATGACTTGTGTTTGGAATACATAAAGACCTATCAGAATTCGATAAATGATTCAATTTAAAAATGGGCAAAAAATACAAACCTCACCAGAGAAGATGTATTGATAGCAAATAAGCATGTGAAAATGTGCTGACCATCATTACTCATTGGGGAAATGAAACCATAATGAGAGACCACCATTTATTTATTTATTTATTTTTTAGAAATCAAGGAAATGTAAACTAATCTCTAGAGACAGAAAGTACATGAGTGGTTCTTAAGAGTAGGTGCAGGGAAAGATTATCAAGGGTCAGAAAAAGACCATAGGTAGTAATGGATAAGGTCATTATCTTGGGTGGGATGATGGTGTCACAGGTGTGCACCTAGGTCAAAATGCACCAAAAAGATACACTTTAAATATGGGCATCTATTGTATGTCAACTATACCTCAATGCAGTTCTTCCTTGAATCATAAAAAGAAAAGAAAAATTAGACGATTTACTAATCAATATGGCTCACAGCGACTTGTTACAGAATTACAGAATACTGCATTAAAGTCTCACGGCCTCATTTTACACAGTGAGCTGTAAAGAACAGATTGTGGGAAAGTAACTAAATGCACATTCTTTAATCCAAATCACTGAGTTCAAATCCAGGGTCTGCCTTTTTCAGCTCTCTGAATCTCAGATGTTTTTTGTTTTTTGGTTTCTGGTTTTGTGCAGAGTCTCACTCTTTTACCTACATAGAGGGCTGCGGTGTCATAGCATACAGAAACCTCAAACTCTTGGGCTCAAGAGCTTGTTTTGCCTCAGCCTCCCTAGTAGCTGAGAGTATAGGCACATGCCACAACGCCTGGCTAGTTCTAGCTTTACTATTTTTAGTAGAGATGGGTTCTCGCTCTTGCTCAGGGTGGTCTCCATCCTGAACTCAAGCAATCCACCTGCCTCACCTACCAAAGTGCCAGGACCTCAGGTGTGAGCCACCGCACCGGGCCTGAGGATCTCAGTTTTTCTCAGCTATAAACTGAGGCTGACAGAAGTCGTCTCCCTAGGGTAATCATGAATAAGAGTGATAATACATCTTAAGCACATAGCCAGAACACAGCAGGAACTCAGTAACTAATAGCTATTATTAGAAACCACAGTCCAGAGAGAGGAAATGATTAGCACAACCACACTGTTACGTCCCAGCCAGAATACCACCAGAAGGCCATCTTACCAGTCTCCTGGTCTGTGGTTTTTCCTCTATGAGATGTGGAGGAGAGTTTCTTCAACTATATTTACCAACATCAAACACACTGCCAACAGCAAAAGTGAAATCAAGAGGACGGCAAGCAGAACATAGCACTGAGTAAACCCCGCTGCAACACCAGGAGCCATGGAGTTGGCTCCGAAATTCTGCACAGCCACTGAACTAAGGAACTGACACAGACTTTATCTATGGCCCTTTGCATGTGATACCAGACACAACACAAACTTCAGCTGGAATTCACGTGAATACGGGCCAGAAAAAGGGCAGTGAAGAGCAGAGATTTCTATATCACTGAGTTCTTGATCTGAAGTTCAATAACATCAAAGGATCTATCCATTTTTAGGGCCCTACGAACACCCTGAAATTGTATGAAGAAAACATATATACATTTCCCCTTTTAGCTTTTATCAAATTCTTAGAAAGGTAAAAGAGCCCCCCTAAAATGTTTGAACAGCTGTCATAAGTAGTAAACTGATTTTACAGACAGAAATGTTAGAAAAAACTGTAACCATGAAGATGTTATGTTGACTGTAACTTGAAATGGTTAAGTTTTACCTTTTTTTTTTTTTGCAGTTTTTGGCCGGGGCTGGGTTTGAACCCACCACTTCCGGCATATGGGCCACAGGCGCCACCCAGTTTTACCTGTTTCCTTTGATTAAGTGTGAAATGAAGTCAATAAGCAACATTAACACAACTCTAGGGTAACAAGCAGAAGAAAGACTCCATCAGATCAGGGTTCACACAAAGAATTGGGCCAACACGTTGGGTTGGTGTGAGCAGCAGGCAAGTGGTCAATTGGGTCAAAATAAAACGGGTTCATTTTTAACTATCCTAACCCTAATGAAATCTTCATAAAGTCCTTATTTGTATGGTAACCCACAATTGTTCAAAAGAGATTTCAATGGCTCTGGAAAACAAGGGTTTTTCTGAGTCCCAGTCATTTTTTACGCTGCTTTTAAACATCTATGAGCTCGCTGTAAAAACTTATCCAGCACATGGAGAGAGCGAATTCTTCATAGGCTGAGAACAGGAAAAACCCACGAGAAAGGGTCATGATTAAAGCTAATTTTGCTCAGACTGGATAGTGAAATCAAAGTGTAAAATGCTTCTACAGAAGGGACTGGTGGAAGATTAATAATTAATGTACGGCAGCAATACAGAAATTTTGAAATGTAAATTTGATGAACAAAAAGTGGCATATTATGATAAGCAGGAGCAGCGAGGGAGAACCGGTGGAGGCGGGTCCCCTGCCCGGACACAGAATAGCTTGCAACATGGCCGGGCTTGCCTGTCCTCTCACTCTTTTTTTAAAAAATACAAACTTTCATTTAGCCTGGGACAACTGCAGAAAAGTTTGAAAGAGTGAGAGGAAAGAAAATGTTTTAACCGAAACAAATCAGGTTCACTCATAGCGCTCCCAAGGGGCCTTCTCTAGAAAAGAAAATTTTTTAAAAGGCAGAGAAAGAAGTTTAACACGTGGCTTTGATACATGCGCGCTTCCCGACCCAGTTCCCCCACTTTGGATTTTCTTCCCATCCCCTTTGCTCCTGTTCGGTTAGACTCTTTTTAAAAATCCATTCCAATTTTCCTCTAATATTTGTGTATAATTTTTCCTCCTTTTAACTAAGCCCTTTTGAAATGCCTCCCTTTGTGTGTCTCCAGGCGGGGGGCAGGGTCTCTGCTCTTCTTTTTGGCCCAGTTTACAGGGGATTGGGGCTTCACTGAGAGCTCTCAGGAGAATTGTGCAAATTGCACCCGGGCTTCCGTTGGAAGAGCCACTCATCCCGGCGACCCCGTGCTGTGCCCGAGTGCATCAAGGCCATGTCAACCCCTTGATGCTGCCTCACGCTGTGATCTTCCTTTGCACTGTGTCATATGTCAGGATGGGTTTTCCCACAATGCATTCTTTAGTTCAGTGTCAGGGAAAAAGAACAAATAATGTGCTCCCGTGGCAGCCAAACATGCTACCTGCAAGGTTGGGGAGCAGAACACATTTCCTCCTCCGGAGTGAGTGCCCTCAGCTGAAGCTGGCTTTTCTTCCCATTATTCTCACTCTCCCCTCCCCTCCCTGACCCCACCGTTAGCTCCTCAGCAAAGTGCTTTCACAGATTGAACCGTTTCTATGCCAGGAAAATTTGGAATTGTGCACAATTTTTGTGAATCCATTGACCAATCCATTTGTGCTCAATATATTTATGGAAGAAACAACCATGTAAAATATTCTATGTTTTTTTGTAAAAAGTGTAGTCACAAAAATATGCAGAGGGCAGAGGATTCTAGAGTGAGGAACCCCTGAGAAATCATCTGTAAACACATGACAATATCTAGTTTAATTGCCAGTTCACCGTCACTTACCTTTTAAAAATGATCATGAAGAACATTTCATTTAGCATTTAAAATAATCAAATGCCAGTTTTGCTGTCCTGAATTTATTTTTCTGAGAAAAGAAAAAGCTTTCTTTCTGATGACCGTTATTTATTACCTGGCTACACAAAATCTCTTTTCCGCATGCCATCTGCTGTGGCATGCCTGGTAGGCACCTAGAGGTAGTCACACAAACTTATCTCCACCTGCCCCGGAGACAGAGGTAGGAGACAAGCAGGGTGTAAATCCTTCCTGTATGGGGAAGGATCAGTGAAAACTCTCAGACTTCCCCCATCTCTGAAGTGGCCACAGCCATGTGGCAGCTACAGGGCAGCCCTCTGTGCCCTGCTAAGCAGCATCAGCACCGTAGGAGAGTTTGAGAAAAGCAGAATCTCAGGCCCCTCCCCACCCCCACCAACTCAGAATCTGCATTTTAACAAGATCCCAGATGGTTTCCTTCCACATTAAATTTTGAGAAGCACTGCACTGTGCTATGGTGCTGTGCAGGTTTCTGAAAAGGGTCAGCCTGAGCCAATTACAAGTCTTTTGCCTGAGAGCGCATGCAACTGCCCTACCTTGTTCAACTGTGGACACAAAGCACCCTCATGAAATTACACATGGTATTCTCCACATCCATAGAGAAAGAAAAAGCTAAATAGAAACATTTACTAGGTGCAGAGGTGTTTTTTTTCTATTTCTAGGGAAATGCATATGAAGCATATATAATTTTATATATATTAATGTACGTGAAAATGGCTTAGCAACCAAATAGAGGCAGATCTTGGATTGCTATAATACTAAATGGAGAATGGAGAACCCTGATGAAGGTTAAAACAAAACAATTCAAATTTGCAAGTTGTGCTGACTGCTTGATTCTGAAGGAGTTTACAATATGATATGCTACATCGAATCATTTAGATACTTATACTGTACATAAATTGAAAATTGTTATTTTGTTATTTTTTTCCTTTAAAATGAGCTGCAAAATATGTGTAAGCCCAGCTCTAAGAAGCTGGCTTTCTCTCTCCCCTCTTTCTCCCTCGTCACTCTTATTGTCAAAACATGAATGAATGATACTATAACATGTCTCCTCGTTCCAGTGAAAGTATTCTATAAAGTCCTTGGTAGAATTTATCCTCCCTACAAGCTCCACCCACCTCAGCTTTTATATTATTAATAAATGCACACGTGCATATTTGCATTACTAATTCTGCTCTAATTTGTAACGAAGTGAATTCTTGGGCATTGCTTACAAGGTTCATGCTTGCTTATTGATCATTAAGATCAATGCAATCATTGCATTGATCATTGAGATCATTGCAATCAAAGGAACATAGGAGATCCTGCTATGTTTCCAAAGGGGAATACCTCATTTCACTAATAATAAAGCTGAGTTCAAGGAATTCTTTGGAAAAATTATGTAAAAACAATCAAGAAAGAGTATTTACCACCATGGCAAGCCAGGCCTTGGTTTCCTACTCTTAAGATACTACTCATGACAAATCATGGGGGTGAATTCAGTTAATATTTATTACATTGACTTCTTACAATTTCACTTTATTCATTTCCCTCTTTTATTGCCAAATACCCATTTCTTAAATTTTTTTCAAAATTAATAGATTTTGTTTGAAAGACAGTTTCAGGTTTATAGAAAAATTCAATGGAAAATACAGAGCTCCCGTATGGCCCCTCAAATGCCTTCCTTCTAGTTTACCCAATTATTGGCATCTAGCATTACAATTATTAAACAACAGTGATACATAACTAAGTACCTAAATTCAATACTTTACACTAGGGTTTGCTTTTTGGACAATATAGTCGACAACCCATTTTTCATTGGATTGCTGCTATAATCACTTCTGGATTTTCTTTCCATCTGATGAAGAGACATATCTCTAAAGAAAAGGAACATGCTCCTTTTGATCACTTCATTGCTGGAACTAGGAAACAGCTATTGCTTCTTCTGGGTTTGTGTCCTTCACCCCTCTACATACCAGCTCATAGAGTTATCCTTCCCATCAGTGTTTATGGAGCAGCTATTGCAATCAAAGGAACATAGGAGATCCTGCTAGAGACTTGGAAACTGCCCGACACGGACTCCCTTTGTGGAACTCAGATTCAATTAGGAGGGACAAGACATGTATATAAACAAGACGAACACAAAGTCAGGTCAGAAAAACAGTCATGGCAAATTAAATGCATGGAGAAGAACCAACTCTGTGGGGAAGGCAGTATTTGAGAGTCTGGAAGGACCAACAGAATTTGAAGACTCATTTGTACTCATCCCCTGAGTACTGGTCCTGGCTGAGGGATCACTTCTAGTGAAAATGCTGGAGACAAAGGGTGAGTCTTGTAAGAAAGCTGAGTTCCAAGTGGCTGATCACAGGATAAGTGATGGTCAAGAATGGCCAAGGAAGCTGAGAGCAGACTCATTTTATAGTGAATAATTCTCAGCCCTTTCAAGAATTGCCTCTCCAAGGGAGGTAGTAGGACACCACAGGGTTGCTTCTCAGAGCCAAGTTTCTCAAAGACTTGAGTCACCAAAACAGAAACAATCTCTTGGGGTATTTTTCTTCAGACCCTGCCACACGCAAACCTAATGGCGATCTGGAGAAGAGGAGTGAATGTTCAGACCAGAAGTTCACATTTTTAATAAGCATCTCGTGTGATCTTTACATGTACTAAAATATCAGAACTACTGATAATTTCTCAAGACAGCTGAGTAATGGACAAGGACAAAATATTAGTTTATTTTGTAATTATTTTTAAACACAACATCTAGGCAAGTTTTTTCAAATAAGTATAAGACTTCAAAAAATTTACCTGTGTGGTAAATGCAATTCATCCTCCCCTTTCATTAGGGATACTTGATGGAATGAATATATGAAGAACCCTATCCCACATGTAGACAGAAGACTCCAATTTGCTGCTGATATGTTAACATACACACATTCTTTGGCATAACTCTGTGTACATCTGCACAAACATCATCTTTATCTGCAATGATCAACTTTGGCCTCCACACCTCCCCTGGTTTGATGACAAACCATAATAATGTCACTTGGCTATTCTTGAAAAACAGCTACTAAATGTTGATGATACTTACTGCAGCAATATTTATGTGAGAATCCTAAAATACTTGGGAAGATGCTTTGAAGGTGCAAAGGCTGGCACAACCATAAATTCTGAGTAAGGTCGCAGCTGGGCAGGGATATAAAGCTCAATGGCCTCTGCTTTTCTGCACTGTTTATTCATTGTTTCGTACACGCACATGACACCTTCTTAGTCTAACTGGACACGGAAGTCTTCCTATCCGGCTAGCTATTGAACTGAAGAATTGAAGTATATCATTTCTTCCTGAGTTTTGTTTCATTTACTTCTTGAGTAATCCTTATCTAGAGTGAAGAAATCCAATTAATGGCCAATCAGAATAACCAAGCTAAGATTCTGGGCCATTTATCTCAGATTCTTAAAGATTAAACTTTAGACTTTTCTGCCACATAGAAGTAAAAATAGAGGAAAATTGGAGTCTGCACCATCATGTCCATCATGGAATGCACCTGAGCATGATGGCATTGGTAACAACAATACAAAATCCTCCCCTTGAAAGAAGTTTTAAAAGCTACTGAATTTACTAAACAATGCAGACAAAAGAAGTATGTGATTTATTACCACATTACCACAAGACAGAAGATCTGTATAGAAAAGGCAGCCAGCTGCTGATTTATAAACACCAAATTACAATCATACGAGAGGGCAAACAGCTGCTGGTTCCCAGCACCAGTTCCCACCTCCCACCATCTCCTCTGGCGTGTGGGCAGGAGGCATGCCCCAGGAGCATTTGGACTGTTATGCTCCCTTTGAATATCTCACTGTGCTTAGCAGACTGTTACAGGGGGTGTGGTCAAAATGGACAGGCGTTGAACTGGGCTGGATCACAAGCTATTTCCATGCGCCGTACACCACTCACCTGTGAGACTGGCTTTTCGTCACCCTCAATTCCTTCACAGTAATACTGACTCTGCCACCTCCATTTCAGAAATCATTCTTCTGGATGGGGATACAAAGCAGAAAGTGGGTGGTTCTGTGTTCTCCCAGTTAATATTACGACGTCAACTCAAAGCAAGCATAAATTGCTTTTGTTTATTCTTCCTTCATATATTTGTAAAAAGGTAAACATTTATTTTTTGCATACATAGTTTTCGTTTTATGTTTTCAACAAGTCCCTGCTCCAGTTTGTAAAACCCTGTCACTGTAATATGCACTATGAAAGTTTTGAGGCGGACTGTGTTATGGTTCATTATTTCACTTCCAAGAGACATGGTTGACACTGTCTTTTCCGATTCAGCTGTGCAAGTTTCAACTTGCTCAGATTACTAGTGTTGCTTCCCTCCATGTGGATTTATGTTTCTTGATGTTCCTGTATTTCAAAACTCTCGTAATGACCCATACTTTGGAGACACACCCTTCTCCCCACATTTAGTGCATATCCAGAACGCATCTGGGAGATCCTGGGCAGCCACAACCATCTCGTTGGCTATTACCTAACACCTCCACCCCTTACTCATTTGAAATCATCAGACTTTCCTTCACAGAAAACCTCTGATCTTTCATAAGTTGCTGTCCTTTCACGGTCTTTGGTGAGACTCAAATCTACATTTTCTCTGAGCTTTAAGACATTACTTTCACTAAGCAAATTTTATATCACAATGTTCCATTTTCTAGCCCTTTGTCATACTAAAACTCTAGGATGAATAGTAATTTTTCCTACAGTTTCATTAATTTTCCTGACTATTCTTCCTTATTAATCAAAATAATAAAACAAAATAGTTCTTCTAAGATCACCCTCTGAAACCCTCGACAGACCTTCCCAATCTGCCCCCACACACTTCTTTCACTGCGTTCTATGACATCCCCGGATTACCCCAAAACACATCTTTTGAGCAGGGCCAAATATTTGGGGTCATGGTCATGAAATGAAAGGGATACCCCAGCTTTCTCAATAGCTGTAGCCTCATATTTGCTGTAGGATCTAATTTTTACATGATGGCTGAAGCACGTATCAGATTAGGGCTGTCCTTTCCCAGAGTGAAACTTCCAGCAGAGGGGCAAATTTTTATTTGAAGTCCTTTGTGTCTGCATTCCTTTATCTCTGTTATTGTTGTACCTGAATGGCCATAGCTCACGTCCTAACCTCCACCTATGCAGGCAAACTTTAGGTTCCTAACTAGTTTAGAGATAGACAAAGAGAGATACGCATATGTATACGAACACAAACACAAATATTATACACACATGTACACACACACACACATATATATGTGTGTGTTTTTAATCACTTTCAGAACTATTTCTCTGTTCAGTGGACGCTGGAGCTGATGACAAAGACGATCCAGGAGCCCCTTTTAGCTTCTTTGCCTCTTTGCCTGGTCAATCCAAATTCCACACTTATATTTAATAGCAATTTGGCATGAGAGAAAGAAAATGCCTCTCTACCTACCCTTGAGTTTAGAGTGGTCAAAGATAAAAAGTTATGATAGCATTCTGATTTTGAGAGAATTGGAATGCCTATTTATTTCTCTTTTGTGGAAGTGCACTCGAAACTAAAATGTGAAACCCTACCCCAGTGTGAGATGAAAAGCAGAGGGAGGTTGTCCTCATAACTACAAATGATCTACAGTGAGAGAACAAGTAATGATGAGTTTTTGAAAATGATAAGATTGTAGCAATCCGAAGCACTGCAAGAAATTGGCAAATTGTAAAACGAGCACACACCAGAAGGAGCCGCAGTGAAGCTCTAATTTCGCCCGCTCCCCAGCCTCATCAAACAGAGGAGACGCGGGCGGCAGGAATGCTTTTCTTCTTTCTAGGGTGGACAGACTTTCTAAATCATGAGCTACAAGAGGTTAGCTGTGTGTTCTTCATCTGAGGAAGTTAAAGGATAATGGCCACAGGGCACAGGGCAGAGGAGATATCTGTAAACTCATTTCTATCATTGCTTTAGGGATACAAATCCTGTTGGCTTTATTGAATGTGGTAACTGCCAGGGTGTAATGAACATTAACGGGGGCTGCAGAAGTGACTTCCACTGTTGTTGCTAAATGGCTCCCTTTGGAACAAGGTTACAACTTCCAGGGATCAAGCAAAGTGATGCCCGCTTAAATAATGGGAGCTTCATAGGGGGTGAAACTCTTGAGGGATCTGGAAGCTAACGGTTCTCTATTGGCAACTAACTCCTTGTCATCCATAGACCAGAATTCTGTCCTGCTTTAAAATTCCTTATTCCTTTAGAATAAAACTTGGTGCAAATAAAACCCTAATAATTAAACAAGGGAGTATCCAAATTTTACGCATACTTTGTGGATCTATTGAGACCCACCAACTAAAACATTTTGAAAGGTATTTGGGATTCCAGGTCATAGTTATGAAAAAAAAAATGGACCATTAGACATTGAAAAAGATCATGACTTCCTTTTCAAATCAAATTATCCCTTTACCAGTCAGCTGGTTAGACAGTCCACCCTTCTCTACCCTGTCACAAGTGCTGTATGAGCCCCAGAGACCCACTCCCCACCGCTCCATGTTGCACTTTCTGATTTCTGACATAGTCTGTTGACTGTGCTCCATGGTCAGCACCTCCTCCTCTCCTTCACATCCCTCTCCTGGCCTGACCACTAGTTCTCAATGTTAACCCAGCCTCTGCAGTAAAGCCTTCCACGCCTGGAGCCAGCACAGTGGCCCATGCCTACTGTCCCTACAGGGCAGACTAAGGCAGGAGGATAGCTTGACCCTAGGAGTTCAAGGCTGCAGTGCACTATGACTGCACCCCTGAACAGCCCCTGTGCTCTACCCTGAGCAACATCGTCAGACACTGTCTATTAAAACAAAAAATTTCTTCTGTTCCTGATGATGACAGAGCAATCTATTATCTCTAGAAAAGTGAATGATGACTGTTTCCCTTTTCTATCATTATCTAATAGCTCTTTTTGTAAATCTTTATTGCTAATTACTTTCTAAATATCAGTATGGCTTACTATTCCCTGTTTGTTGTTGTTGTTCTTAAAACAGACATAAGTAACTAGCTTAACATCACATAGAAGATAAGGTATAAAGTGAGCTTTATGCAAAACCTCACGTCTTAATTTTGTGGGTTTCTCACGGTAGCACAGTGTACTTTTTAAAGGTTTCTGGCATCTTCAATTCACTTACCTTTAATGGAATCATTCGTTCAACAAACATTTATTCCCTCCGTATTCTTAATTTTTACACTATAAAATATCCTATCTAAAGTCTTGATGTGATTGGTGAGTCACAACTGAGTTATTTTTCCAATTATTTCAACATAAACATTTCCAAACTGCTTTTATTTCCATTGATTTTCCCGCATTTTGATCCTTTCTCCTTTTACTCATTCTGGGTAATAGATTTTTCGTCCTCTGGATGTCTATGATTAAATATTTTCTTTATTTGTTATATGTACCTTTCCTTTGCAGAATAATTATAGCTGCAGTGTGTAATTACGGTGTAATCATCGCGTCCATTCTGCTCAATGATCCCTTTACTAAGTGGAATTACATCTCGAGTTAACGCTCTTATCAAGTGCTAGTTTTCAAAGGATAAGCGGTGTGGTCTTGCTGAGTTTTCCCCAGCACATGCCTTTTCTAGAACAAAGAATTCTTACGGAGTGAATGGTTTACAAAAATCTGATAGCAATTCAATCTGATGGAAAAATGAAAACTCTGTATTTTAGTCATGTTGCAGGCAAGAAAGAACTGTAAAACCGAATCTGTCTTCCAAATACAGAAATTGACTGACTTTTAAAAAATGCATTAAATGGTTCAATTTTTTAAGATGCATTTGGATTGAGTTTTTGAAATAATTCTCGCTCTTCTAATGATTTACTTTTCAGATATTTTGCTCTGAAGAAACTTTACTGGAAATAAATAAAGTTAGTATGTAATCCCCGCTTTACCTTTGGTCGTTACTCTATCATCTCAAATCCTCTTTTTAAAATAGAATGCGAATGAATCAATAAATAAAATCATGTCCATATTAATAATATTTATTTTTAAGCTCTTATATGCTGGGCACTGTGCTGTAGGCTTTCCATGGATCACATCCTTTACTCTGCAGACAAAATGACGCTGGTCCTATTATTATCCTCATTTTACAGATGAGCTAACAGGTTTTTAAAAGGTTAAATGACTTCGCAAAGTCACACAACCATTGTGATTATAGCATCAATAATAAGTGACCTCATTCGAACCCACAGGCGGATGAGGTTTGTGAACTTTTGAGTTATGGAAGTTAAATAGGGTCATTTGCAGGGGTCATCATGGGAAAATCAGAATCTATTACCTTAAAATCACTGAGACATGAGAAACTAACATTGTATGCAGACTTCAGAATCCAACGTGGTGCACGCAATGTGCCCAGAAGGGCTTTTGGGAGATCATGCTCTTGACATGACAGATGAGAACTTCAAATGCCTGTCAGTCTCTATATGCAATCCGTTGACACCACCTGGCTGCTGTATTATCATTTTTCACAATAACCAATGGGTTTTCTAATAATTATTGTAGATTCAGAGTAAAAAAGACTGGCTATAATTTTGCAAGCTTCAAGTCAACAGCATTTGGATTTATTAACTATCACTAATAAGCCACAAAACTGTCCTATATAGAAATGTCTGACAATTAAGTTCTCCACTTCTGTGGCAGCACTGCACGAACCAGTCGGGAAGGTTCATCATCTTGGTGCATCAGTGTCTCACCGCCCTGCTTGTGCTGAAGTGCAGTGGTGTCTCACTCAGTGGTTTCGCTATTGTTGTTGTGTGATTTTGTGTGCCATTGCTAGAATGTCAGAGCTTGAATTAGAGCAACGAACAAATATTAAACTTCTTGTTAAACTGGACAGGAGTGGAAGTGAACCCAGGGACATGTTATTCCAAGTTTATGAAGATAAAGCCATGAAGAAAACAGCAGTATACAAATGGATTAAACGTTTTTTTCTGAGGGGACAGGAGGCATTACTGATGGAGAGAGGTCAGGGCGGCCAATCATGAGCAGAACCGATGAAAACATGGCAAAAAATCATCTAATGGTGTGTCAAAATGCATGGCTGACTGTGAGAAACATAGCAGACCAAGTAAACATCAAGAGAGGAACAGTTAGGAAATTCTTAACTAAAAATCTTAGCATGAGAAAGCTGTGGGTCTTGCATCAGGACAATGTTCTGGCTCACACTGCTCTGTCTGTGAAGGATTTTTTTAGCCAGTGAATAAATAACTATACTGGAAAACCCTCCACACTCACATAATCTGGCCCCTAATTATTTTTTCTTTACCCAAAGATAAAGGAAATAATGAACAGAAGACATTTTGATGATGTCCAGAACATCAAGGTTAATATGTCAATAGCTCTGATGGCCATTCCAGAAAAAGAGTTCCAGAATTGCTTGAGAGGGTGGACTAGGCACTGGCATTGGCATATTGCTTCCCAAGGGGAAAGCTTCGAAGTTGACTACAGGGATATTCAGCAATGAGGTATGTAGCACTTTTTCCAGGATGAGTTCATGAACTTAATTGTCAGATGTCATATGCACATGCACACCTATATGTCTGTATAGATTTATATCTGATATATAAAAGAATAAGCACAATTTATTGGTTTGTATATCTTTAAAGAATATGAGCTATTGATATGCTATTATATGTGTTTGTGGGACTTTTAGGGTAAATTCCTTTATTCAATGTAAATGTAAAATATTTTTAGATAATCCAACATTTTGTTTGGGAAGTTGCACGTAGGTCACAGGAATTATCTGTCTCAAAGGAATCAAAAGTGATGAGCATCAAGACCAAATATTCTGCAATTTAATGTCTTCCTTCAGATTCCGAAGGAGCTACAGGAATTTTAGCCTTTAGCTGATGATGTAGATTAATAGCATCATGTCCTCAATGAATCATTATCATGCCAACTAATGGAAATTTCCAGGTAACAAGATGTTGATAACAGACATTTTGTTATTTATACGCACACGTAGATACACACACAGTATCCACAAATAAAATAAAGGGGGTGGTTTAAGTTCCATTTCTGTAGCAAATGTTCAGTAAAGTAATTCACATTATTTGTAGCCTTGTTGACCATAAAACTTTCAACTGCTGAATAAGTATCTGAGTTCTACCCTGTCTCTGTTTCAATTTACTTGCATACCTGTGAGCCCCTTTGCATTGCCCCAGGTAGAAACCAAGAGCCTAGTTGCTGGCAATGCTAATAGGAGTTGAGTGCTTAATTTCCAGCATGCTGCACATAAAAGCACCCTTATGTGTCAGGCTCCGAAAGCATAATACGAAAAGGAATAAACATTGGTTTTATATTGAATCCTTCATATACAAATTATCCCAAAGAGCTTTACAAACAATGAATTCAACACTGGCAGTGCGGGGATGGTGTAAACAAATGTGGCAGCCATTGAGTGCTCAGCAATAATTCACACAGCGAGGCCTCCTTGAAATGTCAAAAAGGATATATCTTCCCCAGTATTCTTTCCCAAAACAGAGCGTCTGCTTAGGAAGTTGCTGTCAATCACAGAATTCCAGTTACACTTACTATAAAAAAAAACTCTTATTTAAAGAACCGATAACAATAATTTGCACAGGAACTTCCCAAGGGGAAATATAGTGTTTCAAAGTTAAATCAATTTTTATTTTTCTGAATGTCCGTAGGAAGAAATGAGCCTTTCCAACAGGTTTGGTCAATATGATGAAAAGATCCTTCATCAAAATTTCTGTGAGTTCCTTCGGGTCTACAGAAAGCTGGTTCTGATGCAACACCTTGAAAAGCAGAATTTGAAACCATTGGTTGTTGCCCTGGGAAGTTACTGCAAAGCTTTTGTTGGCATCAACAGCTATACACTGTCCTCAGAGCACGTGGGTAGCACTCACAGGGTTCTCATGGTGCCCTCTGCTTGGCAGTTTCTGGGAAGGAAAGGAGAAGAACATACTTTTTTTTTTTTTTTTAAGAGACAGAGTCTCACTTTTTCACCCTCAGTAGAGTACTGTGGCCTCACAGCTCACAGTAACCTCCAGCTCTTGGGCTTAGGTGATTGATTCTCTTGCCTCAGCTGAGTAGCTGGGACTATAGGCGCCCGCCACAATGCCCAGCTACTTTCTTGTTGCCATTTGGCCGGGGCCAGGTTTGAACCTGCCACCCTCCATATACGGGGCTGGCGCCCTGCTCACTGAGCTACAGGCATGGCCCAAGAAGGACAAACTTGCATCTCCCCTTGGGTTTTTTAGAAATGGGCATTAGGTCTCTTGGGGTCTTACTGACACACTTGCAGAACTTTTAAGCTCAGGAATCAGTATGAATGGACAGAGAGCAGCTAGATAAAATGAATGTGCCAGCCCTGCCCAGCCTCCCCTCCCCACACCTGCTTCTCCTCTGCAACAGGAAGCTTTCTGGTCAGGCCAGGGCTGCACTGACCTTCTAAATATAAGACCCTCCATTTCCAGTGGAGTAATTCCATCCTTTTGTCCCCCACCTCAACTTCTTTCAAGGCTCCTAAAACCTAGACCTTAATTCATTTTGTCTTTAAATCACCCATAGCCCTCATCTCTCCTTCCACCCACCAGTTCCTCCATTCTTTTATGAGTATTTGTGCCTCAAAGACCCATAGGTGTCAGGAAACTCTTTCATGAGCCAAAATCTCAGCATGTTCTCTTGACTAAGGGACCATAGTGTTTCTTCTAAAAGAATCTTACATCGGGGGACTCTTCACATACTAATAGATGGTAGAATCACCCACATAGCTAGATTTTCAAATGTGTTCAAATGTGTCTGTATTACCTCCAGTTGTGTGACCTTGCACAGGTTATCACTCACAATGCCTCATCTTTAAGTAGGATAATAAGAGTGCCTAATGTTTTCCTCTGTTTCCCTCTTGTCTGAGGCTCCTGATTGCCTGAGGACCCTCCTTCCATCTTGAAATAAGAACCATTGTATAAAAGAGTTCCTGTGCCAAATCTCTGCTTCTTCTTGAAGGATAATGGCTTCATGCTCAAAAATCAAAGGATATAGTTTTCATATCTCTGACTCTGACAAAACTTTTCTGTTCCCCAAAATCTTTTCAAGTCATGACCCAACCACTTGGGCTCTAGTGTTGGCTTACTTTGTTGGCTTAGATCTCTCCCCTGCTTACAACTGCTTTCTTCAGCAACATAATGTAGTAGTTTAGAGTACAGTCCTGGAGCTGGGCTGCGTAGGTCCAAATTTTGGTTTTGTCGATTACTGTGACATATCATATGAACTTTGGCCAGTGACCTATTCTTCATGTGCCTCTGTTTCCTCTCATATATAATTGGAATATCAAATATTTCGTGGAATTGTTAAAAAGATTAAGTGAATCAATACATAGAGAATACATTGAACAGGGTGTGGCATATGGTTGTATTTGTCATTATAACTACAAACTAGGGTTGCTCACTATGCAATAACATCGTTCCCCTAAAACAAAAATGCCAGCCTCTAAGCTGTAAATGGATATGCTGAGGATACAGATCCACTCAGTTCTCAGAGAGGCCAGGCAACTTCAGTCACCTCCAGCTAGGGGGAGTAGCTGTAGCACTTCACCTCAAAGTGCAATATACAAACATTGTCATTTCCCTATGTGCCATGATGTGACAACACCAGAAGACACTGCCGTAAAATTTCCTAGAGAGAAACCGTGATCTGACAAAGGAAATAATTTTCCACTGAAGTTAAAACAGCAATGAACAAGAATATACTCAACCCAATTCTACCACATTAAGGCCTTCACTTCCGACTGAGGGTTCTCAGAAACCTTTCATAGAGTGGAGTATCACACTCGAAGAGAGAAAACAGAAGATGCCAGAATTTCTCAAGCACTAACCTGAAAATTCCTACAAGTGGTCCTGAGCCAGGAATTAAGGGCAGTGTGTGATGAAGGGAAACACTCCCATTCCCGGTACTCCAGGATGCCCAGAAGCTCCCAGTGGCAGCAACCTGCACTCACTGTGCAGGGGAAGGCTTAGCATACCATATTTGGCCTCTGTGAGCTAAATGGCACCTCTCTACTCGCACTAGGAGCCATGTGCTCTGAACTTCCAGCCCTTTCTGGTTTCCAAAATCATTCAGGGAGGACACAAATTCAGGCAGTTGCTATCTAAGGTCTCATATCAAACATCAAAAGTTTTAAAAAGCATGTTCATAAACTATGTCTATACTTGTGGGTTGGAAGAAAGTAATGTTAAAAGTGAGTCTTATGACAAATGCAAACATTTTACTGGACACACAGAAGTCACTCCAGCACTGGTTCAAAGCCAAATTCTGACTACTTTCTGGTGTCTTTAAATGAGCTCTCCAAATAAAACTCAAGTGTGTTCTGTCTCAAGTCCACTGTGCAGAAGCATCTTCTGCTGGAAATGATGATCATAACACTTCGTTTTATATTATATCATACAGTGTTAATGCTGTTTTCATGTGTTTTGACTCTAGAAAAAATAGAAGTCCATTTTGTTTTATTTTTTGCATGTTAAGGCCTTTTCTGCTACAGATTCTCCTAGTCATAATGGGACTTAATTTGGGAGGCAGCAATACTGAGACCCTTGCTGGAGTCCACACATCAAAACTAATGTATCTTCATATTATAAACAAAAGATAGAATAATAACAAGATTCAGCATCTCCTGAGCTCTTACTATGTGCCAACAAAATGTCTCCAATGGGTTCTGTCACTTCCTGACTATTATCCAAACCAGGTATCTTTTAAAAAACAAAGGGATCCACATTTTCATAATCTAGCTCCTTGAAACTTCCTTAAAATGGTTTACTAATCTCTGAATCCCTGATGGCACACAGTATGTACAGGCACACCTCAAAAATAACAGCCCACTGCAATAAAGTGAATACTGCAATAAAGCAAGTCACAGAAATTTTTTTTCTCAATGCATAAACAAGTTATGTTTATACTATAGTGTAGTCTATTAATTATGCAATAGCCTTATGTCTAAAAAGGCAATGTATATACATTAATTAAGAAGATGTTATTAATAAATAATGCTGACGATCATCTGAACCTTCAGTGAGTTGCTATCTTTCTGCTGATGGAGGGTCTTCCCTCAAAGATGATGGCTGCTGGCTAATTAGGGTCAAGTTTGCTAAAGGTTGGGTGGCTGTGGCAATTTCTAGAAATAAAACAATAATAAAGATTTTCACATAGATTTGATCATTCCTACCATAAAAGATATTTCTTTAGCATGCAATGATGTTTGATGGCATTTTGTCCATAGCACAACTATAGAACTTCTTTGTACACTGGAGTCAGTCCTCTCAAAACCTGCCTCTGCTTTATCAACTCAGCTTATGGATCAGTCTAAATCCTTTGTTGTCATTTCAACGATGTTAACAGTATCTTCACCAGGGGTTGATTCCATCTCAAGAAACTACCTTTTTTGGGGGGGTGCTCATTCATAAGAATCAATTTCCCATCCATTCAAGTTCAAGTTTGATCATGAGATAACAACTACAATCTTCAGGCTCCACTTGCAATTCTAGTTCTCTTGCTATTTCCACAGCATCTATGGCAACCTTTTCCATGAATGTCTTGAAACCCTCAAGGTTATCCATGAGGGTTGGGATCAACTTCTTCCAAACTCCTACCTCTGTTGATATTTTGACATCTTCCCATGAATCACAAATGCCCTTAATGGTACCTAGAACAATGAATGTTTTCTGGAATGTTTTCAACTTAATGTATCCAAATGCATCATAAGAATCACTACCTATGGTAGCTATAGCCTTAAAAATGTATTTTGTTTATAATAAAACTTGAAAGTAGAAATTACTCCTTGATCCATGGGCTATAGAATGAATGTTGTGTTAGTAGGCAGGAAAACAACATTAATCTCACTGTATATTTCTATCAGAGCTCTTGGGGGATCAGATACATTACCACTGAGCAATAAGATTTTAAATAAATATTTATTTCTGAGCAGCAGTTCTTAACAATAGGTTTAAAAATATTCAGCAAACCATGCTATAAACAGATAGGCTGTCATCCGGACTTTGTTCTTCCACTTATAAAATGCAGGCAGAGCAGACTTAGCATACTTCTTGAGGGACCTAGGATTTGGGGAATAGTGAATGAGCCTTGACTTCAACTAAAGTCACCAGCTGCCTTCACCTCTAATGAGAAAGTCAGTTTGCCATTTGGAGCCAGGGATTCACTTCTCCTCTCTTGAAGGAGATGTGAATACTCACCTCACTTTTCTAAGAAAATCCTAGACAGCATCTTCTTCCAATAAAAGGCTGCTTTCTTGATATTGAAAATCTATCGTTTAGTATAGCAACTTTCAGCAGTGATCTTTGTTGGATTTTCTAGGTAACTTGCTACAGCTTCTATATCAGCTCTCTGGTTTGCCTTGCATTTTTACATTATGGAGAAGGTTCTTTCCTTTAACCTCACAGACTAAGATCCACCAGCTTTAAACATTTCTTCTTCTCAATAGAATTAGAGAGAGTTAGGGCCTTGCTCTGGATTAGGCCTGAGTTTAATGGGACATTGTGGCTGGCTTGATCTCCTATTCAGACCACTAAAACTATCAAGGCTGTTTTGTTTTCTTATGTGTTTTGTGTGTTCACCGGAATACCACTTCTAATTTCCTTCAAGGTTTCCTTCGAATTCACAACCTGGCTAACTGGTGCAAGAGGCACTGCTTTTGGCCTATTTCAGCTTTCAACCTTCCCTCTTTGCTTTGTTTATTTATTTCTACTTTTTGATTTAAAGTGAGAAATATGAGACTCTTCCTTTTACTGAACAGGCCATTATAGGACTATTAATTCAATTTGGTGTGTCTCAGGGGACAGAGAGGTCCAAGGAGGGGATGAGAGACAGGGGTATAGCTTGTCAGTGAAGCAGTCAGAAAACATGTAAAGTTTATAGATTAAGTTTCCCATCTTATGTGGGCACAATTGGTGGTACCCAAAACAATTACATCAAAGATCACTGATCGTGCAGGGTGCAGCGGTGAATGCTTGTAATCCTAGCACTTCCAGAACTCAAGGCAGGAGGATTGCTTGAAATCAAAAGTATGAGACCAGCAAGAATGAGACCCTGTTCCTACAAAAAATAGAAAAATTAGCCTATAGTCCCAATTACTCAGGAGGTTGAGGCAGAAGGATTGCTTGAGCCCAGGGGTTAGAGGTTTCAGAGAGCTGTGGTGAGGCCACTGCACTTTGTACTCTAGCCCAAGTGGCAGAGCAAGACCTTGTCTCAAAAAAATAAAAGACACAATAATGATGAAAAAGTTTAAAATACTGTGCGAATTACCGAAATATGGCACAGCAACATGACGTGGGCAAATGCTCTTATAAAAATGAGGCCCACAGCCTTGCTTGAGGCAGGTTACCACAAACCTTCAATTTCAGAAAACACAGTATTCTTAGAGCACAATCCATGTAAAGGGAAATGCAATAACATGAGGTGTACCTGTTTTGAATATGCTTCCGATGGATTATTTTAAACTTGCTTTATATAATTAATGTAAATAACTGCTCTGAGCTCTTCGAAAAAGTTGATGCACCAGCAAAATGCACCCATATGTCCCACTTAGAGCTGATGAGATGGAGAATCAAAACATACTGACCCTCAAATCTATGGGAGTGCTAGTTCATGAGCAAGTCAAAACATTACTTCCTGGTTATGTTATTCCAACTTAATACAAATAATCCACATAGTTCATTAGCTCAAAAAGTTTTATATATATGAAAATATGCATTTTAAATTAAATTCTCCATCAATTTCTTTACAGAATTTAAGAATTTTGTAGTCTTACTAGGGTAAATGATTTACTCAAAGCTGCTATATTTGATGCACATGATCAGAAAAGTAAATACTTCACAGGTTTATCCTCCAGAATTTAAATAGAATTTTCAATCAGTTCCACCTTAAATTTATCTAATACTTTTTGTTTCAACCTTAATAATTCCATGGAAACGTATTTTAAATAATCATTTGAATAACTTAATGGGTTTGATATTTTATGTCTGAGTGAAATTTAGTTGCCAATTCCACACAAGCATGCCAAATGTGTAGTGACGCTCCGTTACCACAGACAAATCAGAAAGATTCAATTTGTCTACTTCAACTTATCTCCTTTCATGCTTTAAACTATTGTTTTTGTCTTGCAACACACTTTCTAAGTCACTTTTTACACACTCATTTGCTGAAAGCCATTCAAATATTTTTAGAATTTACACACTACTATCGTTTACATAACTATAATGTTCTCAACAGATAATGGCTGAATGCAAAATTAATTTCACCATTATTTGCACTGGAGTATTTACTGCCATTTTCAGTCTTTTATGTTTCAGTGAGAACATTTTTATTACCAGTCTCGCACATCAAAAATAATCTAATATAGGGTAGTACCTGTAGCTCAAAGGAGTAGGGCACTAGCCCGATATGCTGGAGGTGGTGGGTTCAAATCCAGCCCTGGCCAAAAAAACTGCAAATAAAAAAAATAATAATAATCTAATGTTAGAATTTTCATATGGTTTGACCTAAGAGAGCATTCTCTCTAGCCTTAAATTATAGCAGCTAATTTTATAATTTAATACACATGGGTTCTGTGAAGTTGAATGGTGCAGCAGAAAGCGTATAAATTGAGGAGTTAATCAAAAATAGTTTTGAATCTTAGCTCTACCTACATATCAGCTCTGTGACCTTGCAAAAATTCTTAACTTCTCTGACCCCTTAATTTCTGTGCCTATCAAATAGAAATTATTGGGAATGGGTGGAGGGAGGGGGGTTGGAGGGATCACTTCTGAGGTTTATTTTATAGGGGTACAAGTGAATCTTTCTAAGAGTATAATGTGAACGTTTTAAAACAACAACTGAGAAAATGACATGAAGGCTGTGTTGACCAGTTTGATGGAAGTATTTCGGATTGCAAGTGAAAACCCCACACTGTACCCTAGAAGTGCATTAATGTACATAGTTACCATTCAACCAAAAAAAAAAGAAATTATTACCTGGAAGGCTACCATGAGGATTAAATAAGAAAACTCTGTATACAGCAAACACGGTGCCCGGCACTGAGAAGATATTCAGCAAACATTTGGTCTTCCCTCTTTCTTTCTCTTCCTGAATAGGAATTGAATTGGCTCTAAAACTGCAGTCTGAAGGGCAATTGACAAATGGATCAAATGAGCACTACTAATTTGCCATAGGAATCAGGTGTGAGCGTGTGTGTGTATTTGGAGGGAGATGAGTTACATAACACACTGTAACTTGATTTGCTTTTCTAGAAAGAGCTATTCTTATTAAATGCTTCTCATTTATTTTTATCTCAAGAATACATTCAGGGAAATTTTTAGTCTTGTTACCAAAAGTCTGTTTTATGAATTGTTAATTATTTAGCAAATTCATTAAATCACATCGGGGTTACTAATCTAGTGCTTTCAAAATATAGTAGCTACCTGAATTTTACTAGTATGACAGTGACTATCAAACAGAATAAGAGACTTTTTCCCTTCCAAATGATTTCTTTATTCACGTGGGCAGTGGAATTCACCTAACAAACTAATGGGCAGTGAATTTCACCCCTTTCTCTACTGGAAGGGGATGTCTTGAAGACATCTTTTAAGACATCTTCTAAGAATTTGTATCATGTCTGTGGTGATTTAAAAATCTATGACTAGGAAAAAATGGTATTTTAAACTATTTCTACTTTTCCAAAATTGCTTTTATAGGAGGCACAAGGGAAAGAGTAGCAATTTTTAACGTATCAGTGTTCATGGGGCCAAATGCTTTGTTTGTATTCTTTGTTTTTGTTTTTGTTTTTTTAAAGGATCATTCCAGCTTCATTTCTGACTTTTACTGAAACCTCACCAAGTTTTGGGATGGGCTTCACTGCTTTATATTGCCCCATTTTGTTCTTTGATCTCCTCCTGCTTTAGTCCCCAAGGGTCAAAGCAGAGGTCATATCTAAACCCTCCTCAATTCCTGCCTTTGAAAGGATGGAAAGCTAAAGGCAGTTAAAACCTAAAAGAAAAAAAATATTCAAAGCTCTTACACCTTAGTTAACCAAGTTTTAAGTGTTAGCTACTATATGAAAAAGAGATTATTCTATTATAGGCATTATATTTAAACTATCTGGTGCTGACAGTTCTTTATGACAAAGATTGAAGTATTATTTCATTCATCCCAAGATATATTCAAGAACAGCAGTCAAGAGGAGCTTTATATAAAACAGTGGTTCTCAACCTTCCTAATGCCGCAATGTATTTTCATTGTTAAAACGAGGTCGTGACCCACAGGTTAAGAACCACTGATATAAAACATAGAAATTGTATGCCACCACCCTGCCAAAACCAGTTATTGGCCTCCCATTGCACCTAAATAAAACCTAAATGCTTTTCTACGAGTTGGTGGCCATGTGGCAACCCAACAACTAAATTCCCTTCCTATGTGGAGAGGTATCCCCATTCTGTAAGCCTTCCTGAATCCCAGAATCCAGGCACTTCTTCTCCCCCACCTGGCCACTGTGTCCATACCCATGACCTATGTTCAGACAGTGGGACCCTTCCAGGTGGAATTGTGAATCCTGAGAGAAGGCCATAACCAGAGATAGTAGAGAAATTCTTGTTGATGTCAATCAGTAACACTAACCACCCAGTGGGAGCACAAACACTGACAGTCCTGAAGGCCTCATTTCTCCTCTTATCCTTCTTGGTTCCTGCTCATTTTCCAAGCCTATTTCTCCATGTTGCCCACCCATTACGAATGTTGTCCGCTATATTAGAATAAATATTTTCCTACTTAAGATACCCATTGCTTGTATCTTAGTGTGTTTGAGGTTGCTATAACAAGAAACTGGGCAATTTTTAAAGAACAGAAATTTATTTCTTACAGTTCTAGGGGTGAGAAGTCTAAACTCAAATACCTGGTATTGGCCTTCTTGCTGCACCCTCACATGGTGGAAGGCAGAAGGGCAAGGAGAGTGAACCCACTCGCACAAGCCTTTTCGTAGTGACATTAGTCCATTCTCCCTGTGACCTGAACACCTCCCAAAAGTCCCCACCTCTCAAAACTGTTGAGAGATTAACTTTGCAACACATGAGTTGCACACAGCTACTTTCCACTGTTTGCAACCAAGAACCTGACTGATACATGGCCCATAAACTCTCATTTTTACCTGACTCCCACCACGGTGAGGACATTCAGGTTCACTGAGCTTCTGTCCTCAGTGCCTCAAACTTGGAATCCTTTTCCTTTCTGTGCACATTCAGTCCCTTCTGCTGAGAGCTGCTTACTTTCCTTGCATATATAACTATCCCCTTTTCTTCTTTTGGGTCTTAGTTCAAATGTCACCAATTCAGAAAGACTGTGGAGGCGGCAGGAGCCAATGCAAAGCCCATGTCTCTTCCCACTTCTCCCGTCTTCCTTAGGATGCAGATTAGTTCATTGCTTGATGATTCTTAATTGCTGAGAGCACGCATAACAATACAACACATATTCTTTAAATCATAAATGAAGAAAATACTAAAATTTTAGTCCTATTATCACTTAAACTTAGCACATGTTTCATGCAAAGACACACAATCCCTTTGACCATGAAGTTTAACAATTGACAGAGGTGTTAATGTCACACTGTGTATCGGTTTTCCTACCAAAATTGGCAAAAACAATCCTCAAACCATAAGATAAATTATTTGAAGAGTCAAGCTTGACCAAACATAGACATATTTGGAATGTTAAAATTCAGAAAGTACACTTTAATCTATCTGAATGTCCGTCAGCTTTGTACCAAAGAACACTTTCTTGATGTTTATTTTAATGCCAACAAAACAAAAAACTTATGTCTCAAAAATCTCTACCTTTTCTATATAAGTAGACTTAAAAAGACTTCTGCTGGTTTTTATTAGAGTAATGGCCTTACAAGTTTCTTATATTTTCCCTATGCGTGTGGACATTAAAATGAATATTTTCAGACTATAAATTGGAAATCCCGAGACTTGGGGGACACTGAATTAATCTGTGCTGAAGAAGCAAGTAAAGATGACAGCAGAGATTGAAAGATCCCTTCGGCTTCCTTGAGACCTCTGTGTGGTGAATATATATCATAAATACGATATGTATGTTATATATGTACTGTGGGACTTTTGCATAGAGCCTTCTGAAAAAGCACACTAGGAATAGGCAGTAGGCATGCTAAAGAGCATGCTACTCCAGCAGGATGGTTTCTTTTGGAATAGAATATTCTTTCCCCCTCCTTGGAGCAGTGAGAAGAGTGCCTCCGTACTTCGTCAATTCCACTTCACGTTATTATGCTCTTCACCCCCTTCATTAAAGCACTGGTATGCAAGTGATCATTCCTAATAATAGGCTCTCCACTATTAGAAGTGGGCCTTTTTCATTTTTCACCAAATTATGAAATAGCTTCCCATTATAACTTATGTTCTGTATACTCCAGCCAAGACTTTTCTCTCATCTTAAAATGCTCTGCTTTAAATGGGCCTCTAATGTATAATTTTATTGTTTGAGCATTTCATTTTCTTTTTTGATTTATGTTTCTTTATAGCTGGTTAGACAGCTCTTTGTGATCTTTTGATGAAAGATTCTACATAAATAAAATTGACTGAGAAGGAGGGCCTTGATGGCAGCAGTGGAGGATGCTCTCTGCACTTGGCGAACTTAAGATCAAAATTCAAACAAAAGAGTCAAAGGATGTTCTAGCTTTCCCTTTTTCTAATTTTTATTTTAAAATTTGGGTTATATTTGGTGATTTTATTCTATACTGGATTTAAGTTGCTGTGTACTGATTGAGGAGGGGTAGTTGTGGATGTGTTTCGCCAAAATGCACTGAGCTTCCAAGGCTAGAGTAAGTAAATAATCATAATGGTTAGGCTGAGTGAATTCAATACCACTTAGCCCTTAAACTTCCAACTTAAAAAACAACAGATGTTTGGTATTTAGAACACACAACCAAATAGGTGCCAGTCTTCTGCAAACCAATGGTTATTTGAAAACAGAGAGGTCTTTATGCTATTTCCAAAATATTTCCAACAATTTTTTTTTAGCATTTCTCTGTATCTTACATTTATTTAATCTCAGGACATAAACTAGCTTTAATTGTTAATGCATCACTGGTAAAGACATCAGACAGATCTCTTTTCCACACTGAATTTTCAGATATTCAAATATGGGAGGATAGGAGCCTTTGAGTTCATTTACATAATAATAGTAATAGGTGAGTATGGTGGCACTGGCCAGAACTACTCCCAGAATTTTGAGAAGCTGAGGTAGGAGAATCACTTGAGGCCAGATTCAAGACCAGACTGGGCTACATAGCCAGACCCCATCTCTACAAAAATAAAACATTAGCTAGGCATGGTTGCATGTACCTGTAGTCCCAGCTACGTGGAAGACTGACATGGCAGGACTACTTGAGCCAAGGAGTTTCAGGTTATGGTGAGCTATGATCGCACCACTGCACCCCAGCCTAGGTGACAAAGTGAGACCCTATCTTTAAAAAACAACAATAGTAATAGTATTAATAAACATATATTGAGTACTTACAATGTGCTAAGTGATTTAAAGTCATTTCCTCAGTTTCATCAAGCAAAAAAGTCTACTTGTTTTAGTATAAGTACCGTGGTGATCCAACTCAAAGGAGAATCAATTGGGTTGAAGGTGATCTGGGAAGTGTCATGACTAGATGTATTAATGTGAGGTTTTGGCAAGCCACACAGTGCTCAGTAGAGAGTTGGAATACAGATCACAGGCTCAAGAGAAAGACTTAACCTGGCAGATGCAAATCTAGGAGTTATCTGCTCCTGGAGCAAGTGCAGGAATGAGATCAAAACAAACAGCCATAGCAGATGTGTATAGTTGGGAATTAGAGAGAACAGGAACAAGATAGTTCCGAAGAGGAGGATAATCCAGAAAACAAATGCATCGCATGTTTACTCACCAAAAAGACTTATGCTTCTACCCTGTGCCAGGCACTACACTACCAATTGGGACTTGAAAAGAAGTCAAGAATTATAAATAGATGAGTATCTCATTTAACGACAGAGGGGATATATTGGGCAATCAGTATAGGTATCTTTTCTATTTAGAATAGAAAGGTCTTTACGTATGCATTAAAGTAAAATAGATATAATTTTGCCTTGCTCATAATGGGTTAAACCATTATAATGCAGAATTATTTTGAAGTAGATTTTATTTTTATGGATATATAAATTAATTCCAGTGAAAGTAGTATCGATGTCCATATTAAGAGAGAAAAGACCAAGCGGAGCCTGTGGCCCAGTGAGTAGGGCACCGGTCCCATATACCAAGGGTGGCGGGTTCAAACCCGACCCCAGCCAAACTGCAACAAAAAATAGCCAGGCATTGTGGTGGGCATCTGTAGTCCCAGCTACTTGGGAAGCTGAGGCAAGAGAATCCACTAAGCCCAAGAGCTGGAGGTTGCTGTGAGCTGTGACGCCACAGCAGTCTACAGAGGGCAATAAAGTGAGACTCTGTCTCTTAAAAAGAGAGAGAGAGAGAGAGTAAAGGCCATGTAGTGGTAACAACATCACAAGGTCAGTGACTTGACTTTGCAGGGCACACGTTCACAGCACACGCCCGTCACATTGCAATAGCACGATCTGCTCTACACAATCACTTAGACTAAAAGTAGCACAACCATACCACATGTCAAATTACTCCTTCTTAGTCAAGGGCAAGGAAAAGGAAGAAAGAAAAGAAAATAGCTCATGAGCAATTACATGCTTCATCCCAGTGGGAAAATTAATCACTTAGGCAGTAACTGGTCACTAGAGAAATAAGAAGCTGGGAAATGCCCTTTTCCTTGCTTCCAGAAGAGGAGATACTGATGGGCGCTGGTAATACGTCCCTGGAGGGCTCATTCCTTTTTCTTTCCTTTTTTTTTTTTTTCTTTTTGCAGTTTTTGGCCAGGGCCGGGTTTGAACCCACCTCCTCCCTCCAGTATATGGGGCTGGCACCCTACTCCTTGAGCCACAGGTGCCACCCAGGATGGCTCATTTCTTACTGCTAAACATCCTAATAGCCCTCCATTCATTAGCCCTGAACAAAGGGAGGGAACATATAGACAAATTTCAGGCAGGAGAGTGGAGCTCCAGGCTCGTCTGTTCTACTGACTAGCTGGTTATGCACATTTGGATGGGATAGTTCAACTCTTCCAACCTTGGTTTGTTATGGCTATAAAGTGAGAAGGCTAGACTAGGTCATTCCTAAGACACTTACAGGACTAAAATGCCATGACTTTATTTCATACTTTTATAGCAAATTAAGTAGCCACTAACCTAGTCATAAAAATACATTCAGAAGTCACTTACTTCACAAAAATTCAATTGAAAATTTATTGCTTGCTTTTATATACATACACATATATATCTCACTTTTTTGTTCCAACATCCATACACCTATATACACACAACTTCGTAAAAAGACAATAATTAATACTTTAAATCTACTCTTTAGTTTTTCTTCACCCTCCAATTTCTTCCTTTGCTAGTATTACTTAGTTTACATTCCAATACCATGAGTAGGTCTTTGCATTACCTGTATGTTGATTTTGAAAGTTGGAAATTTTACTATGTTAGCATCGCTCATTGGAAAGCACAGTTAATAAACTATAATTATATTTATTTTCATTTACAGCTATTTCTTTTTTGGAATTTCTCATTCTTTTTAGCAGCTATTATTCTGTCATAGTCTTCATTACCTCGTTGACTATTCTAGCCATTTCTGTTTACCCAGAAACCTCCCTCCCTGGACTGTTGCTCTTTTGTTTCTAACCTAGACTGACTGCCCCAGGGTAGGGCATCTTGTTCTCATCCTGCAAGTCCCCTTCGCAGCTTCTGGGATTGGTTCTGCTTGTCACCTGCACCCATGATTTCTCATTCTTGGCCACTCCCTCATTTTGCTGGAATATATCTTCAAGTGTCTACCTAATAAAGTGGGTTCGGGAAGTACCACATTTACTCTGTTCTTCAGGATAAACATAGCCTCCTCCACCTGCAGATGGTACCAGGAACCAAGGAAGCTGCCCCCATGCTCAGAACTCAGGGAGGGGGGCCAGTTGCCTTTCAGCTTGTCAGGACATGGTCCTCCTTCCTGAGGACTCTTATTCCCTGAATACAGAAAACCACACTGCCCCCAATAATCTGCAAGTATATGAAAATACAGAGGAACTAACACCTGTTGGGAGCACATCTAAGCAGTAACTGTCAGGACTTGTATAAATACCCCAGCTCCATAATTCTGAGATGAGGACCTTGCATCATTTTCCAGAGTTTCTTGTGTGATTAAGCTACAGTTGCGCAGAGTGACAGCTGGCTTACTATCAGCTCTCCTTTTATTCACTGCCCTTCTTCCCCATCTTACTTCACTTCACTATCAGTGTTGCCTACACTTCCTCATAAATTGGACACTCCAATTTGTAGAGTAAGACCTGCTTCAGGGAAAACCCAAACTCAGTTGAGAACTCGAGTTTTGAATTCCTATGTTGCTACACATACTAATTATTTAATATAGACAACAACTCTCTAAGAAAAATGATTGTAGAGATTAGAACAATATAGCGTATTATTTAATTACATGTGGAAATGGAGGTCAATGAGTCAATGGCTTTTAAGTCACAGATTCTTTTTTTTATTGGTTTTTTTATATTTCAGGTTAATATGAGGGTATAAATTATTAGATTACATTGTTTACATTTGTTAGGTAAGTCCAAGTTTTATTTGAGCCCTTCATCCAGAAGGTGTGCCATACATTGGTCTGTCTTACAAGAGTACATGTGAATCTTTCTAAATGGAGAATGTAAATGCCTTAACACAATTAACTAAGAAAATGACACAAAGGCTATGTTAACCAGTTTTATGAAGATATTTCAAATTATATATGAAAACACCACATCGTACCCCATGATTGCATTGAAGTACACAGCTATCATTTAATTTTAAAAAATTCAAAATATATGAATTCAAACAACTCAATAACAAGAATACAAATAAAATGATTAAAAAATGGGCAGAGAACATGAATATTCATTTCTCAAAAGAAGACATACAGTCAACAGTTATATGAAGAAATCTTTAATATCACTAATCATCAGGGAAAGGCAATTTAAGCCTTTGTGAGATATCATCTTATACCCGTCAGACTGGCTATTAACACAAAGAGGAAAGATAAGAGTTGACAAGGATGTCAAGAAAAGGTAACCCTTGCACACTGTTGGTAGGGCTGTAAAGTAGTACAACCATTGCGGAAAACAATATGGAGGTCCCTCAAATAATTAAAACTAGGACTACCATAGGATCCAGCAATCCCATTACCAGACATATATATCCAAAGGAACTGAAATCAGTATGTTAAAGAGGTATCTGCATTCCCATGTTCAGGGCAGCATTATTTGCAATAGCCAAGATACAGAATCAACATAAGTGTCCATTAACAGATAAAGAAAATTTAATATATATACACAATATATACCACAATAGAAACCATTTAGCCTTTAAAGAGGGAAATCCTGTCATTTATGACAATATGAATGGAACTGGTGGATATTATACTAAGTGAAATAAGCCAGCCACAGAAGGCCAAATACCATATGATCTCACTTAAACGATGAGTCTAAAAGAGGAGAACTCAGAAGCAGAGACTAGAATGGTCATGGTTGCCAAGGACTGGAGGCAAGGAGAGGGGGAGATGTGGGTCTACAAAATTTTGATTAGATGGGAGGAATAAGTTCATGGGTTATATACTACATGGTGACTGTAGTTAGTGACATTATACTGTATACTTGGAAACTGCTAAAAGAATAGATTTTAAGTGTTCTCATTACGAAATTATAAATATATGAAGTAATGCATATGCCTATGTTAACTAACTCGATGTTGTCACATCACAATATATATATAATTTTATTCATCAACTTTAAAAAATAGACAAATCTGACATTTCCTATCTTTTGAGCTCAGAATCTAACAGACTATCAACCATCTCCATGGAATGGTTTTACTCTGGTTCAAAATGGAATAGCCAGAAAACCAGTGAAGAGACACTAGTTTTAGGACAAAGGTAGTGATGTTTGTTCAGAGGGATGCAGTTATGCCACTGATTTCTATGTCACAGAAACACTGAGTCTTAATGCATTGTCAATCAAAACAGCCAGCAGCCTTCAGCCTTCAGCAAATGCAATGTTATCTGTCAGCCTTGAAAATTTGCTTTAGAGTTGCCCCACTAAGTTACTTAGAGAAGAGAATGTAGCTTAGTGAAATAGTATGTTTTCTGAATCCCTAAGGAATAAAACAATCAATTCTAGTTTACAATTGCTATGAAGTGAACTACTATTATGTACATTTTTCAGAGGAGGAAACTAAAGGGCAAGAGGTCAAGCAATTTGTATAAGATCTTGCTAGAATCTAAGCAAAGGAAACTATATAACAATCTCTTACCTGTCCTGTCTCCTTTGCCAGGTCACCTCCCTGCTGCAGCATCTGTCTCAGACCAGTGGAATGTCTCCACTGTGACTGAGGCGTCCTCTTCATAGTGCCTAATAGGCCCCAACATGGCAGGAGTGATATCTAAGATTTCATAACCCAAGGATGGACGTGTAATCTAAGTTATCATGTTGAAAGCATGTTTCTATAGAATACAATGGTGTTTGAGTTGGTTTTTATTATGCACTTAGTATAAATAGTATTCACCTGCTAAGCTGAAACAACAGCCACATGATCTAACGTTACTTCTAGAGAAAATATACTAAATATCAAATTTTTTAATTAACCACTGGAGCACAACTTACTTATAAATTGGGGATATGACTCTTGCACAGACTCCCATCAGTGGTGATAAAAATTAATAATGCTTTGCAACCATGAGTAAATCTTGTCTAAACGATAAAGTCTCCTACGTTTTAAACTCTTTACAGTTAAAATCAGCTATTTTTACCAAGGCATTCTTTTTCCCTACAACTACAGATGTCAGTTGACTCCCTTTTCTGTGGCTGATTTAGGCCACATACTTAATCAAATTTACACAGTAGTGAAGGCTGCATTGCTCCTCCATAGGAGCTGATTAAATAAGGCTCCTCACCTGTTTCTTGGCACGTGGGCATTGAGTGCGGGTAAGAAAGAAAGGATAGTCACTAATGACAACCTGAGGTGGGCACTGGTGACCAGATTTGGGACGGATGGTTCCACAAAAGAAATTAAGGTTATATTCAATTTCACAGCTGAACGTGATGTGGAGATGGGGAGAGAAAAAAACAGTCTTGAATTTGAGAAACAAAGGATCATTTCTTACCAAGTAAGAAGGAAGTGTCTTCTTGTATCTCAGAGGCTATCTCTGTTCCAGAAAAATAGAACTGCTTTATTTGTGAAACAAATACCTGAACCGTGCACTATGCTTTATACAGGACCGCAAATAAATATATCGGTCTATCATCTTCTTTAAAAAACCATTGTATCGGCTCGGCGCCTGTGGCTCAATCGGCTAAGGCGCCAGCCACGTACACCTAAGGTGGCGAGTTCGAATCCCCAGCCCGGGCCCACCAAACAACAAGGATGGCTGCAACCAAAAAATTGGCCGGGCGGTGGGGCGGGGGCCTGTGTTCCCAGCTACTTGGGAGGCGGAGGCAGGAGACTCGCTTGAGCCCAGCAGTTGGAGGTTGCTATGAGCTGTGATGCCATGGCACTCTACCCGGGGGTATAGTTTGCGGCACAATAAAAAAAAAAAAAAAAAAAAAAAAAAAAACCACTGTAGCTCTTTTTAAAGCACAGCCTTCTCTATATTCATATATTTGTTTAGCCCAAGGTGAAACAGGCCGGGGCATTACAATCTTTAGAACACATAGGTCACGAAGAGTGAACATGCCACACTGAAAACATTCTCACCCCAT
>CAUYQV010071691.1:0-48994 GCA_963574575.1 Galagoides demidoff | reverse complement strand
AGGGTGACACCTCCCATTGTCTCTCATTCTGCATGTCCCTGCCTAGGAACACACTGTTTTCTCCAGGTCTCCTCTGTGTATCATACTAAAAGACAGTCGAGTTTTTTGTAGCATTCATTAAGAATTTTTTGAATTTCTGAGGTGTCTGTTGTTATTTCACCTTTGTCATTTCTGATTGATGAAATTAGGGATTTTAATTTTCTATTTCTGGTTAGGCCATCCAAGGGTTTATCAATTTTGTTACAGCCCAACATGAAGGGGAAAGAGGAGGGTGGAGGGGGAAGGGAGGATGGGGGGAGGGAGGGTAATTGGTGGGACCACACCTATGGTGCACGTTACAAGGGGTCCTTGTTACATCTATTATGTGTAGAAGATAAATGTCTTAACACAATAACTAAGATAATGCTGTGAAGGCTATGTTAACCAGTTTGATGAAAGAATTTCAGATTGTATATAAAACAAGCACATGGTGCCCCATAATTGCATTAATGTCATAGCTATGATTTAATAAAAAAAAAAAGACAGTTGAAAACAATGGCAACATGTTTTTACATTTTTCCTTATGACTGCAGAGAGGATGAACAACCAAATGGAGAGCCACAAATCAGGGGACACCAGCCACACAGGCGTGGGACCTGGCGCTGCTAAGTCTCATCCGTCACATGAAGATAAGGACTCCCAGGATCAGACAACAGTGATAAAACCACCGTCCCCCCAAACTTCAGTCAGTACTTCTAGTGGTGAATTAAACCCAAATTCTGGTAAGGAGTTACTGGTTAAATGTTCTGGAACAAACTCACATACGGTTCTAGTCACTAATCCTAGATATGTCGCTAATCTAATTTGTATTTGAATTAGAGATAATGTGATGTTGGTTGGAGGTTGTTAGCCAGAACACTTAAAAAAATTATCATTTATAAAGTGCTTTGCTGTTTTCTTTACCCTTTGGGCGGTTCATCCAGAAAATGGAGGGTTGCAAGGGAGGAAATAGCACATTTTTCTAAAGTGGTGCAATACCAGAGGTTATTCTAAGTTTCTAGCTTATGGAACATACCCTGGTACATGAGTGTATTGATTAAAACCCTCTTAGATGCAAGTTGATAGAAACTTGTCAGAAAAGGAAATCTACCATGAAAGGGTTAAACGAATACGGTTTGAAAATGTGGGTGTAAAGTTAAAGGGATAATATCTGTCACTTTACCTTCACTTTTGACACCAATTTCAAGTTTTAGAATTTCCCAAGACTAACCTTAGTTCAGCTAATTTGAGAAAAGGACTCACAGAACACACCACAAGCTCCTATACCTGGGCAGCGCCTGTGGCTCACTGAGTAGGGCATGGGCCCCAGATACCAAGGGTGGCGGGTTTGAACCTGGCCCAGCCAAACTGCAACAAAAAAATAGCCAGGCATTGTGGCAAGCGCCTGTAGTCCCAGCTACTTGGGAGGATGAGGCTAGAGAATTGCCTAAGCCCAAGAGCTGGAGTTGCTGCGATGCCATAGCACTCTACCAAGGGTAACATAGTAAGACTCTGTCTCTAAATAAATAAATAAATAAAAGCTCCTACATGCAAGGCTGTGCTTCATTACACTGAAAGGATACAGAAGGGGAGAGGGGGGATGGGTGGAGGGAGAGTGATTGGTGGGACCACACCTACAGTGCATCTTACAAGGGTATGTGTGAAATTTACTAGGTGTAGAATACAAATGTCTTAACACAATAACTAAGAAAATGCTGTGAAGGCTATGTTAACCAGTTTGATGAAAACAGCTCAAATTGTATATAAAACCAGCACATTGTACCCTGTGATTAATGTACACAGCTATGATTTAATAAAAAAACCTGAAAAAAAAAAGAAAGGATATAGATTAAAATTAGCCGTGTGGCAGTCGAGGCAGTTCTAAGCACAGAATGTTTATTTGTCCTCTCGGTGGAGTCATGGACTGTGCTATTGTGCTATTCTCTTGGCTACATGTGAGATAATATCCATAGAGTAGTGTGAGCCCGGGTAGACCACCTGAGTCATGGCATCCAGAGTCTTTATTTGGGCTCTGTGGTTAACTGGCTATGTGGCTCACCACAGTCTCTATTTCCTTGAGGGATCAGGTTGCAATTGCATGACTCAAAGTCCCCACCATAAATGACACTGTTAGACTTTATGGCATGGCCTGAGCCCTCAGGTAAACAAAGACACTTTCATGAAGCAGAAAATTCCAGCAGCTTAGAGATTAATTCCAGGAACCAAGGGCAAAGGCCAGACCTCTCTTTGGGCAGGGTTAAATTCTTTGCTACATACAGGGCTTAAGGAGGAACTGGAAGGGAGCACTGTCAATATCTCTTATGTATTAGATTTCTATCGCCACCATAACAAATTACCAAAAATTAGCATCTTTTAAAAAAATACAAATGTTTTAATCCATGGTTCTGAATGTTAAAAGTCCAGGTAGGCTCTGCGAGTTTCCCTGCTTTAGATTTTGCAAGGCTGAAATCCAGGTGTTGCCATCTGAGTTTTACTGAGAAACTCTGGGGAACAAAACACTTTCAAGTTCATTCATGCTGGAGGGAGAATCCAGTTCCTTGTTACTGTAGGACTGTTTCCTTGCTGGTTGTCAACTGGGGTGACCTGCAGCTCCCAGAAGCCCCCTCTGTTGTACAGGTAGAAACAACACTTCCGATCCTTCTCATTTTTGGAATCTTTCTGAATTTCCTTTCTTTCCACATTCCTTTTCTGCCTTCAGCTAGAGAAAGTTCTTTACTTTGAAGGGCTCATCTGGATAATCCAAGATAATCTCTATTTTTAAGATCCACAATCTTAATTTTATCTGTAAGTTCTCTCTTGCTTACAGTTTATTTATTTTTTTAATTTTTAAATTTTAATGTTTTGAGACAAGACTCTCACTCTGTCACTCTGGGTAGAGCGCAGTGTTGTTATAGGAGCTCACTGCAGCTTCACACTCCTGGGCTCAAGCACTTCACACTCCTGGGCTCAAGCAGTCCTGCTGCCTCAGCCTCCCAAATAGCTGGGACTACAAGTATGCACCCTGACACCTGGCTAATTTTTTCCATTTTTAGTAAAGACTAGGTCTCAGTCTTTTTTTTTTTTTTCTTTTTTTTGAGACAGAGTCTCACTTTGTCACCCTTGGTATAGTGCTGTGGCATCATAGCTCAGAGCAACCTCAAACTCTTGGGCTCAAGTGATTCTCTTGTCTCAGCCTCCCGAGTAGCTGGGACTATAGGCGCCTGCCACAACACCCGGCTATTTTTCAGAGACAGGGTCTCCTCTGGCTCAGGCTGGTCTTGAACTGTAAGCTCACGCAATCCAGGAGGTCTTCACTTTTGCTCAGCCTGGTCTTGAACTCCTGAGCTCAAGCAATCCTCCTGCCTTGGCCTCCCAGAGTGCTAGGGTTCCAGTACAGGCGTGAGCCATCATGCTTGTTTTGACCATGCAATTTAACATATTTCCAGGTTCCAAGCATTAAGGGGTGGTGAACATCTTTTTTGGGGAGGGAGGCCATTCTGCCCACCACACCATCTCTCATCTCTGAATTCATCTCTGGTTTGGCTTCATAAATTTCTCCATGAAGTGAAGAAGGAGCATTGATAGCCTCTTAATATTGGGAACTGTCAATACAATTATGCACAGGGGTCAGGCAGGTCATACATGTGGTGGGCTGGTGTAAGAAAATAGGGGAGTGGTCATGAAAACCAAGGTAGAGGGTAACAAGCTAGGTGCAAGGGCCCAATTCATCCAGTTTTTGTGGATAAATGTTATGTATTGTTTTTAACTGCTTTTGTGCTAAAATGGCATATTGAGAAGTTTCAACAAATACAATATGGCCTGCAAAGTGGAAAATGTTTATTAGCTGGTCCTTTACAGAGACAGTTTGCCACCCCATGACTAGAGGATGCAGACCCCATGCCGGCTACCAGAGCTCCAGCTAATGGTTGCTATGCAAAAATATCCATGCAGTATTGCCAAATCTAGTTTCAAGAGAAGTATGAACTCGCAATTTTCACATAAAATTTTCTAATAGTTAAGTGTCCCAACTCATTCAAAAAAGTCTCTAAACATTAGGAAGACTAATCAGAAAACCTCTGCTGGCCACATTGGCTCCCCCAGTTTGTGACCTTTGTTTTATATATTTCAGTTTTAGCAGCAAAAGAGAGACAGAATCTACCATTTCTTAGTCTTAAGTGAAAACTCTGGAGGAAAACGTTGTATCATGAACTTGCGTTGCGTCATCAACAGTGACGCCAGAGCGTGGGTGTCCTTACTGACTCAACTTGGTTAGCTCAGAAGCTCCCTCTTAGGCCCAGGGTGAATTAGGTTCTCTATAGGTCCTAAGCAACAGAAAGATTACAACCCCAACGAAACCACTAATACATAAGTTAAAAGTAAATGTAAAAATTAACCTCCAAAATAAGTGTAAGAAATTTGGATGTGATACTTTCTTCGTTGGGATAACTGCAGTGAGCAGCCCTCTTTCCCTTCCGGGTTTTGTTTGGTTTTTATTCCTTTTCATTCCTGGTTATTCTGCTTCCTGAGCTTTCCGACACTGTCCAGGCTAACATGAGGGGGCCAGAGGGCGAGGTCACACTTGCACTAGCAGGTGGCTCTCCTGGTGCATGAAAGATGCAGGTCCTTCGAAATAAGTACGGCTGATCATTCCAGGCATGCAGTAAGCTGAAGGTGTTACCGAATGTCTCTCCGATGCACTTTCTCCTTATTTGAACTGGTATTTCTAAAAGCCCAAAGCCTCCTCAATCTGTCTTTTATAAGTGACCATATTTCTATAACTGAAATATGTCCTCATTATCACTAAACATGGGTAACGTTTCTCCAAGGCCTTCTAGTCACCATAAAGCTTTGAGGGTTTATTTATTTTTCAATATTTTCTTATTTTTCTGCTAAACATTCACAGCAGCAAAACTTCCTCTGTAAGAACACATTGATTTAATTTATTAGTCTTCTGAGGGGCGAGGGAAGGAGAACATCTCCCAGGAACCACACTGTAAGAAAAACAAATGAGCCCCTGCACTGGCAATTATCTGCCCGCTATTCATCATGTACAGCTGGGAAAGGCTGACCGAAAGGTTTAATTGTAAGTAACGAGTATGATTGATTCGAAGAAGAGAAATTCAGATAATGCAGTAAGACTAGCGGATGCCTTGAAAATGGAAATTAGAAATTAGATAGGGTTCTGCTAGTTGGTGAAGGAATCGGACTTTTATTTATCTATTTATTTTTATTTTTTTTTAGCTGTAAAAATACCTTTACTAGCCCCCCAAATTTTCCATGCAGGGAACCCAGGGCCAGTGGCATCACGCTTGTTTGTGGATACTATGGTTTGTGCAGAAGCCTTCTCTGGTAACCATTTAGAATTTCTATTACTGTGACCGTGTACATGTTATTAATCAGGGAATTAATCATCCCCGTTCTCTTTGATTAAAAGTCACATTACCTTGAAAGGACACAAGGTATTGTCGAGTGGGCGAGGCAGATCATGTGTGTTCTCTGTTAGGGCCTCCTTGTTTTTCTATTTTTTTATTTTCTATTCAATCATAACTTTGTACATTGATGCATTTATGGGGTTCAGGGTACTGCTTCGATATCCAATGTGAAATGCTTACATTGAACTAAGTACCACATAGAACCAGACTTTTAAATGAAAAATTGATATTTAGGATACATATTGAAATATAGGATACCAATTTTTACTTATTAATTAGAAAAATGACACAGGATGGATTCATTCATTAATTCGTTCACTCACACTCACTTGTGAAAGGAATATTTATTAGATGCCTATGGTATGCCTGTACTGAGGACAAAGCACCAAGTAAAACTAAGCCGCTGCTGTCGTGGCGCTGATTTATGAGTGGGAAAAGACAGACCGGAGACATGAGAGCCTGCAATGTGGCAGGTGGCAATAAAGATGCTGCAGAGAATGGAAACAGGATGACATGCTGTGGGCTCGCTCTCGTCTCTCCAAAACTCTTATGACAAAATCCTAACCAGTGCCTCGCAATGTGACTGAATTTGCACAGAAGGTCTTTAAAGAGATAGATAATTAAGGTTCAGTGAGGTCTGTAAGGTGACCCTCATCCACTATGACTGATGTGTTCATAAAAAGACAGAGGAAAGACCACATGAAAATACTGAAGAAGATGGCCATCTATAAACCTGGAAGGAGGCCTCAGGAAAAACAACCTGCTGATGTCCTTGATCTTGGACTTCTACCCTCCAGAACCGTGAGAAAATAAGTTTCTGTTCGAGCCACCTGGGATATTTGCTAATGGCAGCGCTAGGAAACTAATACATATGTAGTACTCACCGTCCAGCCTCAGGGCAACTTTAAGTTGAACAGTGAACCAAGGGTTAGACCTGTCCATGTTGTGACCAAGTCTCATACAATTAACACCACAGGTGACTATGGTTTATTTTTTTCAGCATATGAAGTTACGCTACCTTGCATTTGATGGCATATTTGTTTACTATAGTCCCCCTGCTCAGGCATCTAAAGTTTTACAAGGGCAGGGCTGCTTTCTAGATACACATCTGGTGTGTACAGCATGCAATGATGGAAAAAAAAACTATCTTGAGTGGATGAGTATATAAATTCTTATTTTAAAATGATACATATTTATTATAGAAAATTTAGGAGATACATAGCCAGCAAAAAAACCAATAAGATTATCCATCATCTTATTGCTGGTGAGCCAATAAAATGTACCTTTTCTCTTTTATAGGAGATACCTTCTTTATTAGCTTTTATATAATTGCTTATGATGTTTAGGACACTGATTATCTGAAATTTTCCATATTTACAATACTTATACGTTTTATTTTATTTACAAAGCATCATTCATCTTGGCCTAAACACTGAAAATTTCAGAATAGATTGGGAATACAGCAACTGTTAATTTCGCATGGAACAGTGTAATTGCTACAGCTTAATTGTTTGTGTTAAATGGAAAGTAGTAATAAGGTCTCAGGGAATCAGAGTAGCCAAATGTATCAGTGACAGGACATTATCTTTAATATATTTGCATGGGTGGAACCCGTAATTTGTTTTCCTCATGGTTCACGCGCTTAAAATCTACTAAATCTGTATTTTTAAACTGTCAGTCTTTATATTCATTTTTAAAGCCTAACTCTGCCTTGAAAAATGATACTTAGGTATCACTTTAAAATTCTAGCAGTTCAGTGTCAGCAGCATGATAGACTGATGGGTGTCTGGATGCAGACACAGTCATGGTACCATTTGCGAGGGTTGGAGTAGTTGTGTTCACTTTCCATGGTTAAGTAGCACTTACGCGATGCTTACTGTCTGCCAGTACCTGTTAAATAAATTGTTTAATCCTCACAACAAGTTCGTAAACTAAGTAGTATTTTATCAATGAGAAAGTAGAGGCACAAAGGGGGTAAGATGGTTATCGGGCAAAGGCAGGACTTGCAGGGGGGCCAATGAGCTTCAGTGTTTTCTGCTGAACCAGTACACCTGCCGCCTCTCCTACACGTTCAGCCAGTAACTAACATTTGCAATGTGTACTATGTGCCTGACCCGCCTATGTGCTACGACATATTCATTCAATTTGTTCTCCACTAGGACTTAAGAACTCTGAACTCTCGGGCAGTGCCTGTGGCTCAGTGAGTAGGGTGCTGGCCTCATATACCAAGGATGGCAGGTTTGAACCTGGCCCCGGCCAAACTGCAGCAAAGACTAGCCAGGCATTGTGACCAGTGCCTGTAGTCCCAGCTACTTGGGAGGCTGAGGCAAGGGAATCACCTTAGTTCAAGAGTTGGAGGTTGCTGTGAGCTGTGATGTCACAGCACTCTACCGAGGGTTACAAAATGAGACTCTGTCTCTAAAAAAAAAAAAATAAGAGCTCTGAACTCTAGTTTCAATTTGGCAATGAATTGATAGTGTGATTTAGAGCACCCTATTGTGCCACTCAAAGATTCAAGCTAATGAGCTGGTTAGACGGGAGGATTTATCTCTGACGTCTCTTCCAGCACTAAAGTTTTAGATTTTCACACTATCTTACAAGTCTTGAACATTTTTTTTTTATGTTTCTAATTTTAAAATTGAGTATGCAGTCCAGATTTTTCATCTCCTATGCTCTCATTCTTAAAAAAAGAGGCTTGGTTTGCTTACTTAAACAAATTTTAAATTTGACAGAAAGATGTAGACTTCTTAGATTCAGATGCCATTATAAAGACATAAAGCCCAAACCCCCAAACCAAAAAAAATCAAAACAATAATCAAACAACAGAAAATAAACAAAAAACAAACAACTTTACCTTCAGTTATGTAGAAACTTTAAATTTAGGAATTAACAGTTATTTCGAGAAGCCCGAAATCGTTTCAATATTTGTCAAGTACATACAGACATCTGTGCTGTGCCAGTGAGGTCCAGTTATGCAAATATGTTCTAATTTAAATAAACAAAAGGATTTTTGTCAGCACTCACATATGATTTGCTATATTCTATTGCAAATAATGTTAACTTTGAGGGAGGGAGAGAGGAGTGCAGGGCGTGGGTGGGTGGAGGGAAGGTGATTGGAGGGGTCACCTCTATGGTTTATCCTATAAGGGTACAAGTGAATCTTTCTAAAAGCAGAGTATGAATGTCTTAACTCAATAACTAAGAAAATGACATGAAGGCTACGTTAATCAGTTTGATGAGAGTATTTCAAAATGTATATGAAAACACCACACTGTACCCCATGATTGCATTAATGTACGCAGCTATGATTTAATAAAAAAATCTTAAAAAAAAATAATGTTAACTTTCACCTCCTCCCAACTGATAAATGATTTTGCATTGTTGAGACACGTGGTTTTGGAAAGATGGCAAAGGCAGAGGAAGAAAGGTAAGAATTCGAGTCTAAGCCATTGCCTCGAGCAACATAGGATGTTTTGGTGTAATCATCGTGACTATTTCACTCTCTCTAGTCTCCTTCTGTTTCTTAGTCCATCCGGATCCAGTGACTTAGAACCTCTCTTTATTTTACAGATTGTACCAGGGACATCAATCAAATTTTGACCACACCTCAACTCTCTTCTAGAATGAAACACATTAAACAAGCAATGGCCAAAAATCACCTGCAGTTTGTGCGATTTGAAGCCACAGATCTCCACGGCGTGTCCAGGTCTAAGAGTATCCCTGCACATTTTTTCCAAGTGAGTTTACACACAGTGGTGATTAAAGGTACCTTTATGACCATTAGGAAGCAAGTGGTTCTTATTATTCTTCCTTATTTTCTTGCAATTTATGCAGTAATTCAAGCTGAAAATCAATCATTTATTTTGTTTTCTCCCATCCCTCCCCAAACGCATTATTGCTCCCCAAGGAAGTGCACATATATTCTCAGCTCTCAAACATCCGTTTCTTTACCCAATAGAAATACAAAACTCATTAAGCCCGGTAATTTTAGCCTTATGTCTTGAATAATTTCTCTCCACAGAATTGTCTCTTCTTTCTTATTGCAATGATGAAGATAATTTTTTACTTGACATGAGAAAATTGCAGCAGAAGACTCAAGAGCAAATATAAAAGGGAAAATGATTAAATAGAAAGAATTTGTTAGATGAAAAGTGTATCCCTTTCAGCTCCTAATTCCATTAAGAATTGTTGCTGGATGACTTAATAAATATTGTCAAGTTCCTGAAAGTGCTGACATCAAGAAACATCATATTTTGGTTGCTCTGAGACTTTCTTAGATTTAGTTTGTCAGTTTATGTCATGTGTTTTATTTTGATGACTGATTTGTTGTGTTACTTATCAAATTTCTTAGGAAGGGACATTATCAGTACCATGGAAGGAAGTGTAGAAATTAAGCATCTGCTCTGTTTAACTATTTAAAAATGAATATGTGGTATTTTTAGTACTTTAATATTAAATTATCATTTTTCTTATTTGCTTTATTTTGTGAAAAATCACGCATCTTCAGAAATACTTTTTAAAGAATTCCAACAGATTCTAACCTGTTTCATGAGGAATTCTTCGGACCTACCTATAGATAGATAATGTTTCCTCTTCAGATAGTCAAGGATACATGTTGATTTTGATAACAAAATGTGAAATTTCCTGTGGACAGGCCCAGAATAGGATTCACATGAATCTCTTTTAATCAATAAGAAAACATACCTAGCATTTCAGGCATTGTCAGAGACCTCACTATAAAATTATTTGCTATTTAGTTTTTGCCAAATTTTAATCATTTATATCACTAACGGAATCGAAAAGCTACATACGCAGAACATAACTCTATTTCCTTAGTCGAACCCTTTTACAAAAATAAAACTTGATATGCTGAGGATTATTTTTTAATCTTAGTATTAGTTAAGAGGGTAAAAGTGTTTGTGTTACATGGATAACTTGAATAATGCTTGAATCAGGTCTTTTGGTGTGCTCATCACCAGAATAGTGTTCACTGTACCCAACACGTAAGTTTTTATCCCACACTCCCTTTATAGTGCTCTGTGCCCTTATGCGTCCATTGTTCATCACCCACTTATTAGTGACAACAATTCCATAGATATTTCACTCAGGATAATGGTCTCCAGTTCCACCCAGGTTGCTGCAAACAACATTATTCCATTCCTTTTTATGACTAAGTGGTACTCTAGGGTGTATATACTGCGTTTTCTTCAACCCCTCATGAACTGAAGGGCATCTAGGATGATTCTATCTTTGCAATTGAGAATTGTGCTGCAATAAACATTCGAGTGCAGGTGTCTTTTTGATAAAATGACTTTATTTCCTCTGGGTAAGTATCTAGAGGTGGGATTACTGAACTGAATGGGAGGTCTACATTTGTTTCTTTGAGGACTCTCCAAACTGTTTTCCATAGAAGTTGTACTAATTTGTAGTCCTACCAGAAGTGTGTAAGCATTTCTTTCTCTCTGCCTTCACACTAGCACCTAATTCTTTCTTGATTTTTTATTAATGGCCATTCTGATAGGGGTATTGTGGTAACTTATTGTAGTTTTCATTTGCAGTTCTTGACGACTGGTGATGTTGAACATTTTTTTTCATATGTTTGTTGGCAATGGGTATACTTTTCAAAAACTTCTGTTCATGTATTTTGTTTACTTTTTGATGGGGTTTGTAGGGTTTTTAATCTGATTTAACTGAGCTCCTTGTAGATTCTGGGTATTTTTTGTTGGATGTACAGTTTGTGAATATTAACTCTGTGATTATTTCCTTTCCTGTGCAGAAGGCTTTAATATAATTAAGTCCCATTCATTATTTTTGTCATTGCTGTATTTATCTTTGGGGTCTCAGTCATAAATTCTTTGATTAGGATGATGTCTAGGAGAGTTTTCCTCCGCTTTCTTCTAGAATGTGTATGGTTTCATGCTTTACATTTAAATATTTTATCCATCTCAAAATCATTTTTGTGTATGGCAAGAGATAGGGGTTTTATTTCATTCTTCGGCATGTGGCTATCTAATTTTCCCAGCACTATTTATTGAAAAGGCATCCATCCCCCAGTGCATATTGTTGTGTGCTTTGTTGAAGACTATCTGGTTGTAGGTAGATAGTTTTATTTGTGGGTTCTCTATTCTGTTCTATTGGCCAATGTCTATTCTGTTTTACTTGTATCATGTTGTTTTGATTATTATAGCATTGTAGTATAATCTGAAGTCAGGTAACATAGTAAATTGCACATGAACTTTATGGACACCCTGTATAATGATGATTTTTTTGGTCCCTTTTTTTTATTGTTGATTTAAAATCTATTTTATCTGATATATGAGAATGTCTATACCTGCTCAATCGTGGTTTCTATTTGCATAGAATATTTTTATCCCTTAATTTTGATTTCATTGGAGTTGATTTCATTGAGTTTCATATGAGGTTTAGAAGTGTTTCTTGGAGACAGAAATTTCTTGGGATTGTGTTTTTTTTTCCTTTTAGTTCATCTATGTCTTTTGAGTGGGCCATTCAGACCATTTACATTGAGTGTTAGTATTGATAGGTGGGATGCTGCTTGTTCATCATGTTGGATAATTCCCCATTGTTTTGTTTTTCTCTTGTGCTGTTGTTTTACAAGAGTATGAGCTATGACTTTTGGGTGTTTTTACACTGGTAAGGATCTATTGTGCTATTGCATGTATAATGCCCTTTTGAACATTTTCTGTAGGGCAGGCCTAGAAGTGACAAATTTCCTTAGTGTTTGCCTATCTGGAAAAGTCTGTTTCTCCATCTTTTATACAACTTACTTTTCTAGGATACAATATTCTTGGCTGACAATGGTTCTGTTTAAGAACATTAAAAACAGGGCTCCAATCCCATCTGGCTTGTGAAGTCTCTACTGAGAAGTCTGCTGTTAGCCTGAGGGAATTTCCTTTGTAGGTTAGTTGTTGCATTTATCTTGTAGCTTAGAGAATTTCTTCCTTCATTTTGACTTTGGTCAGCCTGATACTATGTGTCTTGGAAATGTCCGATTTGTTATGAATCTTGTCAGTGTTTAATATCCACCTTGTATCCTTATTTCTGCGTCTTTTGCAATACTAGGGAAGTTCTCCTCAACAATTCTCTCCAATAGGTTTTCCATGATTTTTGCTTTTTCTTCTTCTCCCTCTGGGATACATATAATCCATACAGTAGCTCATATCTATAGTCCCACATTTCTCTGAGTGACTGTTTATTGTTTATTCTTTCTTCTAAATTTTTTACTTCCTGGGTTTGATGGAAAGCTTTCTTTTTAAGCTCTGAGATTCTTCTGCTAGGTCTAGCCTGTTGAAGCCTTCTGCTGTATTTTGTAAATGACTGCTTCATTTCTTTTAGTTATAATTACACCTTGTCTTATGTAGTCTGTCTGTGAATGTTTTTGTTTTTTACATTCATGTCTTGAAATTGTTTTGGCTTCTTTGTGTTGGTTTTCAACTTTCTCTTCAATTTCATTTATCTTGCTTGCCATTGCTATTTTGAATTCCATTTCTGACATTTCAACTATTTGCTTTCGCTTGGGGTCTTTTTCTGTGGCTTTATTGTAATCCTCTGCTGAACTAGCTTAATTTTTCATGTTGCCAGAACTTTTTTACTAGTTTCTTCTAATCTGAAACCACCTCTTAGCTCAGGGCTGGTAAGTTTGCAGTGCACCTATTCTGTTTGCTGGGAACTCTCCTACTTTGTGATAAGGATGAGAGATCCCTAGGTAATGCTTTTGTGTCCTGATCCAAAGGATTGACCTGCTGGGAAAGGGGCAGATGCACTCAGAGCCTATAACACAGATCTTCTCCTGCATTGTTTCAATCCCTGTGGTTGTTACAGTCCAAGCCAATGCTGAGGAATATTCATTAATATTGATGTAATGGGCCCCAAACCACTATTGGAAGCTCACTTAGGAGGTTGCACAAGTCCCACTCCATAGAGGCACATGCCACAGAGGCATGAACTTAGTCAAAAAGTGGATGGATCACAAGAACTTGGCATGTATCTAGGTGGATCACAGGATGTTGACCAGTACCTGGGAGGGTCATGGTTCCTGGGACAGTGCTGGGGGTTCTTTGTGTGAAGTAGTAGGTTGTTTCCTAGGCCACTGTTGGAAGCTCGGGCAAGGGACTGAGCAATCCTTTTCCAATTGGGGGGCGTTGTGGGAAATTGTTCTGCTTGAGTCTCCCCACAGTGGTGAAAGCAGCTGTAACCCAGAGACTGGCCATGTATGTTCTAGTTACTAGTCCCTACTCAGATGGGTAGTTTGCAAGTATCTTCTTCCATTCTGTGGGGCATCTCTTTTCTTTGTTGATTGTGCCTTTATGGCATAGAAGCTTTTTAGCTTTATGTAATACCATTTGTCCAATTTTGCTTTGGTTGCTTCTGCTTTGAGGGTATTACTCAAGAACTATTTGTCTAGACCAATAAACCTAAAGCATTTCCCCAGTGTTCTCTCTTAGCAGTTTCATAGTTTCAGGTCTTAGATTTAAGTCTTAATTTTATTTTATTTTAAATTTTGTACATGCTGAGAGATAGGGTTTAGTTTCATTCTTTTGCTTATGGATATTCTATTTCCCCAGCACAATTTATTGAAGAGACTGTCTTTTCCCCCTTGTATGTTCTTGGCACCTATGTCAAAGATAAGTTCACTATAAGTGTGTGGCTCCAATTCTGGGTTCTAGTCTGTTTTATTTGTCTGTGTATCTGCTTTTATGCCAGTAGCATGCAGTTTTGGCTACGAAAGCACTGCAGTATAATTTGGAGTCAGGTAATGTGTTTATTCCAGTTTTGTTCTTTTTGCCCAGGTTTGCTATTCTGAGTCTTTTATCGTTCCATATAAATTCAGAATTTTTTTTTCTACTTATATGAAGAATACCATTGGTATTTTGGGAGGTATTGCATTGAATTTGTAGCTTTCTAATGGGTAGTAAGGACATTTTAACAATATTGATTCTTTTAATAGATGAGCATATAAAATATCTTTCTATTATTTTTGTCCTTTTTAATTTCTTTCATCAATGGTTTATAGTTTTAATTATAGAAATTTTTCAATTTGGTTAAGATTTTTTTTTTTTGAGACAGAGTCACATTTTGTCACCCTCAGTAGAGTGTGGTGATATCAAAGCTCACAGCAAACTCAAACTCTTGTGCTTAAGTGATTCTTTTACCTCAGCCTCCCAAGTAGCTGGGACTACAGGCACCTGCCACAACGCCCAGCTACTTTCTTGCTTAGCACGCCTGGGGTAAACAACAAATCAGCTGGCTTCAGTTTATGTGGCTGATGCCATAAACATTGTGCTATGGGGGCCAAGCCCACTTTGGTGAAGTTTATGTAGGTATTTTATTTGTAGGCATTATAAATGAAATTACTTTCTTTGTTTCTTTTTCAATTTACTATTGGCATATAGAAATGCTACTGATTTTTACATGTTGACATTGTATCCTGCACCTTTACCAAATTTGTTTATCAGTTCCAACAGTTTTTGTGTGTGGAGTCATGAGGTTTCTCTTCATATGCTCTGCAAACAAGGATAATTTGATTACTTCTTTTGCAATATATGCTCTTTCTTTTTTTCTCCTGTCTAGTTCTAGTTAATCCTATGTTGAATAACAGTGGTGAAAGTGGGAATTCCAGGTCTTAGAGAAAAGGCTTTCAGCTGTTTTCTATTTAGTATGATACTTGCTGTGGGCCTGTCATATATGGTTTTTACCATGTTGAGGTGAGTTCCTTCTATACCAATTTTTTGAGAGTTTTTATCATGAAGGGATATTGAGTTTTATTGAATGCTTTTTCAGCATCAATAGAAATGATCATGTAGTTTTTGTCCATTCTGTTGATATGAGGTATTACATTGTTTGATTTGCATATGTTGAACCATCCTCGCATCCCTAGGATGAATCCCACATGATCATGATGAACAATCTTTTTAACATGTTGTTAAATTCAGTTTGCTAGTATTTTGTTTGGGAATATTATGTCTATATTCATCAGAGATATTGGCCTCTATATAGTTTCCTTTTTTGTTGTGTCTTTGTCTGATTTTGGTATCAGGTTGATACAGGCCTTATAGAATGAGTTTGGGAGTATTTCCTAGGCCTTGATTTTTTTGGAATAGTGTTAATAGAATTGGTATTAGTTCTTCTTTGTATAGTTGGTGGAGTTTACCAGTGAAGTCATCAAGACTTGGGGTTTTCTTTGATCAGAGATTTCTTATTATTGTTTCTATCTCATCACTTGTTATTAGTTTATTTGGGTTTAGTATCTTCCTGGTTCAATCTTGATAGGGAGGGTTTGTCTAGGAATTTATTTCTTTATTTCAGGTTTTCAGACTTATGGCCATATGGTTGTTCATAGTCATCTCTAATGGGTGGCACCTGTGGCACCAGCCCCATATACTGGAGGTGGCAGGTTCAAACCCAGCCCATCCAAAAAAACAAAAAAACAAAAAAACAAAAAACAAACAAACAAAAAACTACATAGTCATCTCTAATGATTTTTTCTATTTCTTCAGTATCAGTGGTAATGTTTTCTTTTTCATCTCTGATTTTATTTATTTGTGCTTCTTTTATTCTTGGTTAGTCTAGCCAACAGTTTGTCAATTTTGTTTACATGATTAAAAAACCCAACTTTTTGTTTTGTTGTTCTTTTGTATTATTTATTTGATTTTAATTCCATTCATTTCTTTCTTTCTTTTCTTTCTTTTTTTTTTTTTTGACAGACTCTCATGCCCTTTGTAGAGTTCCAAGGTGTCATAGCCACAGCAATCTCAAACTCCTGGGCTCAAATGATCTCTCGCCTCAGCCTCTCCAGTAGCTGGGATTATAGGCGCAGGCCACAATGCCCACCTATTTTTAGAGACAGGGTCTTTCTTTTGCTCAGGCTGGTCTCCAACTCCTGAGCTCAAGCAATTTTCCCCCCTTATCCTCCCAGAATGCTAGGATTATAGGCATGAGGCACTACACTCAACCCAATTTTATTCGTTTCTAATTTTTATTATTTCTTTTCTTCTACTAATTTGGGATTTGGTTTGCTCTTGTTTTTGTAGTTGAGATGCTTTTCTACTTTTTTAGGTATGCACAAATTACTATAAACTTCCTTCTTATTACTCTGCATTGTTGTATCCTGTAGGTTTTGATATGTTGTGTTTTCATTTTCATTTGTTTTCAGAGATTTTTTAATTTCATTCTTAATCTCTTGATTGACTCTTAGTAATTCAGGAGCATATTTTTTGCTTTCTCTGTGTTTGTTTATTTTCCATGGTTCCCTTTGCTATTGATTTCTAGTTTTACTCCATTTTGTCAGTGAAACAAATGAAATTCACAAATGAATTTTTGAATTTTTTGAGACTTTTTTTGTGGCCTAACCTATGGTCTATCCTTGAGAATTACCTATGAATTGAAGAGAAAAATGTGTATTCTGTAGTTGTTGCATGAAATGTTCTATAACTATCTAATAGATTCATTGGATCTACAGTGCAGATTAAGTTCAATGTTTTTTTGCTGATTTACTGTTTAGATGACCTGTCCAGTGCTGAAAATGGAGTGATGAGGCCTCCAGGGATTGTTACCTGGTTACCTGTGATGTTTATAAGTCCCAGGGCTCTTAGTTAAAAAGTGGTGAATCTGCCACGAGTGAATCCTTCTCTTCCAGGCAGCATGTTTCCTTCTGGCCCAGGGTGGGTCCAGAATTGTCATCCAGGAACTAAGGCCTGGAGTGAGACACTATAGGAGTAGGCTTGGTACTTTATTTTATTGCGACTAAGCTGGTACTCAAGGCAAAACAAAGCCCTCTGAATTATTCCCTTTCCTTTGTCCAAGTTCAAGTTCAAGGAGACTCTCCCTGAGCTGTGCTGCCTATATTTGGGGGTGGGGTGACATAAACACTGGCTTGGCTGCAACTGCTGCCAAGATCATGGGCACCCCAACTTCACTGGCTCCAAGTCAGCATAGGTGCAGAAATTGTCCAAGGACTGTAGTCTTTGCGGCCCAACTGCCTTACTTATCTAGTTCAGGATGCACACTGCTTTTTGTCAGCTAATGGTGTTGCTAATTGTAACCTGGGTTTTGGGGTAGAGGATTTCCCTCTGGGATGGCTGGTCTAAAAGCTTGCTTGTGGGCACTGGAAGAGTTCCCCTGTGCCAGGTGCCTCTGCATTTTAATGCAAAGTCTCACAATCACTTCACTTTCCTGGGCACACAGATTCTATCTTCACTTGGGTGAGAGATGGCACAGTACTGTTAAGGAATGGGGAAGGGGTGGTGTAGGTAATGCGAGAATGTCTTCTCTGCCCTCTTCAGTGCCTCTTTCCTTAAAATAACATCAAAACCAGGTAGTGTGATCATCCACCTGGTTTTTGGTTCTTCTGAAGTTGCTTGTGTGTGTGCATGGGCAGTTGTTGAATTTGGTGTTCATTTGGTGATTGCTGGAGATTTGTTTGGCCATCTTGCTCTGTGCTCTCTCTTGAATATTTGTAATTTAAAATTAAGTCATTTATTTTGGAAAATTTGTTGTGAATAGGCATTAAAAATAGGTACATTTGTGCAAGATTATCTCAGCAATACACATATGTGAGCCAGATAATTAGGTCTGTGAACTTATCCTGGAGAAAGTACTACATACCTCTTTGGTAAATATTACTATGGTTACCTTTGGAGTTCTCCTCTTGGGAAGCTATGCAGTGCCAGTGCCCAGTCCAGACTTCAAAGCAATTTTGGAACTCTATTTCTGGAACGGCCATCAGAACTAATGTTGTGGGAGGTCGGACAGGTAAGTTTGGGGACTCATCCTAGAAAAAGTGCTACATACCTTATTGCTAAATATCACTATAGTCACGGTCAGCATATTCCCCTTGGGAAGTTATAGACTGATGCCAGCACCTTTAAAGTTCACTCTTCAAGGAACTTTTGGAAACTTTTTCCAATAAAGTATGTAGCACTTTTTCTAGGTGAGTTCACAAACTTAAATGGTTCCACCCTTGTAAGTATATACACACAATTCTTCATGGGAATTCATTGAAGAATGAAATCAATAGTTTCGGTCTTCCTTTGGCTTAGTAAAAAGTAACTTTAATCTTTATAAAAATAACTAAATCCTTTCTGTTTGTAAAATATAAAATATCAATTTGAATTTGAATTTTATTTGAATAAAATATCAATTAGACCATGAAGGCAAATAGGAGATAATATACTCCATCTTCTTCATTTATCAATGAGGAAAGTGAGGTCCAAATTAGGAAGAGCTTTCTTAAAATTATGCGAGCAGTCAGTAGCAAAGCTTGGATATTAATCTGTGACTCCTCATTTCCAGTTCAGTGATTTTTCTCATTGTCCCTACTATCTCCATCTCAGCTTTAATATTTCCTTTTATTCTTCATTTGAGCTAAGTGTTCTTTTGCATTAAATTGAAAAAATATTGATTTTTTTTAAAAACAGAGCATTTTCCATTCTAGCAGTGGAAAAAAAGACTGTTATATAATTGTGAAAGGTCAAATAGGGAACCTATGAAAAATAGTATCTACTCTTTTTAAAGAATTTATTGTAGGGTGGCACCTGTGGCTCAAAGGTGTAGGGCACCAGCCCCATGTACCAGTGGTGGCGGATTCAAACCTGGCCCTGGCCAAAAACTGCAAAAAACCAAACCAAAACAACAAAAAAGAATTTATTGTATACATGTCTCTGTGCTAAATGTCTTAAAAACATTAGCATATCTAAACCTTACAACTAACTTATACTCTGTCATTGATCAAAGGGTTGATTTTTATTTAAATTATATGCAGATAATGTGGGTTCTTTCTATCTTTGATTGATGCAAACATGAAGTATTTCCATAGAATTCATAACTAATTTTTGGCTTCTTTCTTTCTTTTTTTTAATTAAATGATAGTACATTTAATACTGTGTACATTAATGCAATCATGGGATACTCTGTGCTGGTTTTATATACAATTTGAAATATTTTCATCAATGCCTAAACACAATAACTAAGAAAATACCAGTATTTTAGATATATATATATATCTGTATATATATATTTATACAGACGAAGAAAATGAGGCCATGGAGGTTTGTTACTTGCCTAATACTCCCAACAGACTTACAATCCTATGTCTTGGTAATAACAAGTTCACCATGGCCAATAAAAATCAAAATTCCACTTGATTAAATAGCCCAGTAAAAAGATCAAATGATATAAATTTGGTTATTGTTAATTTTTAAAATAATCATATATGTGGTAGCATATTCACTTAAATATGTGAGTAAAAAAAGAGACACTTTATTGTTGTTCACCCCCCCTCCCATAAATGGTAAAAGGCAATTTAAGGGAAATATTAATGTATTTTTTTGAATGTATGTGGAAGCAAAATGTGCCTGAGCAAGAGCAGAGAAGCTGGAAGAAGGAGCCCAGAAGTGCACTACTCTGACAGTATAGGTGAAGTAGCATGAAAATGCTCAGAAATCAATTGTGATAATGTAAAATATATTCCCAATGAGACAACATGAAACTGTAAAAAGAATCACTAAAATATAAATCAAAAACTTACACTTAACAAATATCTAGATTGTAAACCTTATATTGTAAATTTTCTTAAATGATTTTGTCATTTTTAACTGTTAGTTATATTTTAATTTTACTTTTAAGGCTGTTAGCTACTTGATATTAATTCTGAATTTGCCTTTTTCTTATAAGGACTGATCTGTCTATAGATGAGGTCTAGGGAATGTTCTATAGATAGTCATGTACATCCTTGAAAAACAATTGTTCTGACTGTAGGAATACCCAAATTATAGGGCAACCCCAAAGAGTGAAGAGTAAGGATAGGGTGGTTCTGATTTGGTTTCACAGAGCTCATTCTTGCTTTATCTGTATATACCTAGAAAATTACTATCATCAAGATCATTTTTCCATAGAAGATAAAAATAATTATTAATGAGATGTTTGTATTATTGTTTACTCACGGATCACATGAAATTTCTTATCTGATTTGAACTCCCTACATAATATAAAGCAACTACCAACTTAACCCCAGCTAAGTGATCAAAACTGAATATATTAGAGTGTCATCAATACATTGATGAGCTAACTTGGACATCCTCCTAAGCAAATAATTATGAATCAGCTATGTCATGCAAAATATCCAAGGAATATCCCATTGTTATATTCAGGAATACTGAATGCATACCCTAAGAGGTTCAGAGTCAAATGTTAGACAGGGTTACCAAGAAGCATAAAATGCATTAATGTTAAGTCAAGGCTGTTGCCTGTCTTCCAAAATGTTGGGATTTCAGGGAACTACCTGGATCCGGTGTTGTGGAGCCCTCATGGTCAAAAAAAGACCAGACCACAAAGAAAGGAAGCATGAAACCAAGTTTACTGAAGAAGAGAAAGAAAAGACTACAGAGTCAGAAACTTTCAGAGCAGTATACATTTGACATAGACAGAATGGGCCTCTAGTGCCAGGACAAGTAGGAAAGTGGGCAAAGAGCCAAGGGTTCTGGCTATGGCTATGTTTTATACTAGCTGGGTCAGGTCTACTTCATGGTTCACAGGTCACCTTGGGCCAGAGTCCTCTACTGAGCATGGGGACCTCTCATGGGCCTCCCTGAGAACCCATGGGGGTCTGTGGGCCACATGATAATTAATGTTAAGGCTGTTCTGGGTGACCTGCAAGACTCTGCTGTACCTATTGTCAGGCTGGAGAGTCCTCTGCGTCCTTTCTGAGTTGGCAGGCTGCATTATGATTGGCAGATTGATAGGCTGTTCCCTCCTCCTCAGTGTGAGTACTCACTTGGGATAAAGTTAAGGTGGATGGCACCAAAATGGCGGCCTGGAGGCCAGGACCTTGCCCTCCTTCCCCAGGAGATCTGTTTCCAACTAACTACCTAGCATTCTGATTACCTTTTTTTTCATTCAGAAGAATTTTCCTTCTTGATTTATTTTTTATCTGTGTTAGTAAAGATATAAAACAACCAGAAACAGCTCATGTATTCTCCTATAAAAAGTATTAACAATTGCCAGGTGCAGTTGGTCACATCTGAATCCTAGCACTCTGGGAGGCTTAGGCAGATGGATCACCAGAGCAAAAGCATGATCCCATCTTTAGAAATAGCCAGGTGTTGTGGCAGGCACCTGTAGTCCTAGCTACCTGGGAGGCTGAGGCAAGAGGATCACTTGAACCCAAGAGTTTGAGGTTGCTGTGAGCTGTGACATCACAGCACTCTACTGAGGATGACAACATGAGATTCTGTCTCAAACTAAATAAACAAATAAGCATCAACAATTACCAGGTAGAATATGTTTGGCTTTCAAGTCACATGGTTTTCCTTAATGTAGTAGAAAACTAAGCATAGATAATATAGAAAAGGATGAGCATGATTATGTTTCAATAAAACTTTATTTACAAAGTAATTTGTCATTATTGGAATTGCCTCATATGGTATAATTTGTTTACTCCTGACTTAAACCTTTGAGTTATAAAGGCATACCTTAAAAATGAGCCATCTTTTCTTTGGTTTCATTTCCTTGAAACACTAATTGATTCATGGAAAAATTTAGTGAACCTGCAATATCATTTTATGGTACTTCCTCCCTATCCTAATCCTATTACTAAATTCCAAGTCTATTTCACCATTAATATTTATTTTATTGTTCATGTATAAAGGGAGTTAAAGAAAAAGAGTGGAATTGAATGAGTATATGAGTTTCACTTTTTACAAGTACTGTAGAATTATACAAATTATACCAAATTAGTCTAAAGTATTCTGAGACTGATTCTATGTGTGTTTGGAAAACTCAGTCTCACCACATAATAGGTACATGTAGGAGGCACCTGTGAGAAATACCTTGGCAATAAGGGATTGGGGAAGGGATTTAACATCACTGGCTCTTGTTAGTGAGATGCCTGAAAGCATGAAAGTACGTACATCATTGGTTAGCAGTCTCCACACCTGTGGCATAGCCGGGCATGGGATTACTTCTATAAATAGCTACGGGAAAAGTTAGCCGGGGCTCCTCCTCTGGCTCAGCTTCTTGCTTGGAGGATGTCTGATTTGCACTCCCCTACTAAGACTGCTGCTGAGAGATTGCTGCTGAGATGCTCACTCCAACTAATACTGACTGTGACTTCTAAGGTGCTTTGGCATCTGAGACCTGAAGGAGACCTACCCTACCCGAGGAAGCTGGTGCAGCACCTGAGTCCAGAAGTTTCATGGGCTGGGCCAGAGACCTAGCTTCCCGGCTCAAACAAGGCCCTGGGTGGTGAACCCTAACAGGTACACCTTATAAGTTTTAAAGACTAGAAAGATATCTACCTCAGAGACAAAATAATCGATTTAAAACACAAATTTATCCTTACCATTGCATTCTTAACACTAAATTGAGTTAGAAATATTTGTTTCATCTCCCTCATGGGATTTTGTGTGAATAAAATGTGGTATGTTTGGAATTTGTTTTTAAATTACACAGTGTTAACATAAGGGAATATTATTATAGTTCCAGTAAAAACATATTTACTTGGTTAGGCAGCTAGCATATTAGTGCTAGTGGGTATTTTATAATTTCAGCCATATTTAATATTATGTAAACTACTTCTGCAAGTTGTGTTTATGGTTATCTGCCATTGGAAAAAGATGCTAATTCAATTGATGGAGAGCTTTTTTCTGTTGATAGCTAAAAGAAGTTACAATCTTCTCTTGTTGAAAGAGAAATAAAAGTCATATTGATAAAGACAAGATTTAATTAGCAGAATCTGGCAAAATATATATTCTATAAGTAATAAATAAATAAGATTTAATGTTAGTCTATATGAGTTAACCAGAAAAGCATTGCTATAGTTTTGTTATTGTAGTTGAGTCAAAAAACAAAATGAAACAAAATGCAAAAGAAACATACAAAAATCCCAGCTATTCTGAGTAGGAATATTGGAGGAGCTGTACTAACCAGACATTGTCAGGCTCAAATGCTCTAATAGAACAAAGGCTTAGGGGAAGTGTGTCTCAATCTGAAGACTTCCCACCATACCTAATCATTTCTTTAGAAACGTACTCTGAAGCCTAGCTCTGGTTTTCAACTTTTTGAATATGAATGTAAAAGAAAATCCATACACTCATAATCAAGTTGAAAAATATTATTAGCAGATTAGCTATCACCCGTGTTCATCGTACAGAAAATAATGTCTAGTCCATCAATGATACAAAATGTAGAAATAAGAGAAAAATCTGCGTGATGGACTTTTAGTGGCAAATAGAGGGTAAGGTCCACCTAAGAATGTTCTGAGGAAATTTGTATGTTTGAGTTACTGTTTACTATTGCATGACATTCCTAGGCTTAGTAAAGTTAAATTACAGGATTTTTCAAGTTGATATACACAGAATTAATGCTTAGTAGAAAAGAAAACTCTAAATGTTAAGGATAATTGCTCCATAGGACATAGGTCAAGTCAGTTTGGACATTAATCTAGCAATCTTATTAGCTGACTGTTATAGAATTTCCCTAAGCCTTCAAATGCTTTTTGAATTAATCTTAATATCTTACTTCTTCCCTTATTAATTATAGTGTTGAATAAAATATTTGAGAAATGGCATTTTACATTTTAAAAATGTCATTTTATCTTGTAAAAATGGTATGTTAGTAGTTACAAGGCTTCAACCAAGATGCCCATGTAGACTAGTCTGACAAACTAACTTGTTTATGTAATCAACCTTAAACTCTAAAATCTTATATTGCTTTGCTAATAAAATAAGGTATGGTTATACTTACATAGCATTTGATAATAAGAAATAATAAATCTCTGATCTATATTGAATCCTATTTCTGTCAAATTTTTTGAAACAATAGTTTTGTTTTACATTTCATAGATTAAAGCATAACTCCCAAGATCCTTAATAACTTTAGGATAAAACTTGGGAATAACCAATGAACAATGCTTTGATTTGTAAATATTTGCTAAGTAGAATGAAATATTGAAACATTGATTGCTAGGCAAAATTTTAACTTCACGTAATTTCTTCTTACGTGCTAGTTCTTTTGATTTAATTTAGCTCTTGATTTTTTCAGTTATTAAATGGTGAAGAAGAAATGTGAAATATGTTGTGGAAATATGTTATTTTTTTATGAGCTTTTTAAATGAAAATCTATATATGTAACAGCTGGTTTACAATTATATCTCAATTTTCTAAGTAAAATATAATTTAATTACTTTATTATGATTATAATTAAGCATCATAGTATTTTGGATGAGTATATGTTAAGTGAATAAATTTTACTGTTTTCTACAAAAATCAAGATAATTTGGCTAAAATACCATGGGTATTCATTCTAGAATTAAACAAACATAATAGAACATAAAATATGGCTGTGTGTAGCAATTTTTGGAGAGAGGGTTTTAAATAATTGCGAAGAATGTCCTTACATAGTTCAGGAACTAATCTGAGACATTCAAGAAGACATCACTAAAATTAAAACAATTCAACCTCATGTTACATGTACATAAGAAATTCCTTCTTAAGGGAACTCTGTTATGTGTCAGAAAAAATATATATATATATATTTCTTATTATCAAATTATATGTGAAATATTTCAACACAGAAGTGATGCTGTAAACCACAAACCATCAGAGCAATCATTTAAAGTAAATAAAACATGTTGCCATTAGGGTCTCAGGGAGAAGTCGTGCTGTGGAACATAAACCTGCATATTGAAATTGTATATATATATTTTTTATTTTTTATTTATTTTTTATTTTTTTTTATTGAATGGTAACTATGTACATTAATGCACTTCTGGGGTATAGTGTGGGGTTTTCACATGCAATCCAAAATACTTCCATCAAACTGATCAACACAGCCTTCATGTCATTTTCTCAGTTATTGTTTTAAAATGTTCTGATTCTACAAGTGAAATTGTATATTTAAATAAAGGGGTTCACAGCTCTCTCAGGCATGTGACAAGTTTATTTCTTTCTCTCCTGGCTGATATAGCCCATTGTGCACTGTACCTCATTAATATTCATTACAATCCCTCTGCATATGCACACTGTACACCAATGACCTCATTAATATTCATTACAACACATAATCCATCTCATGAATAAACATCTTGTGAGTATCTCATGAGAGGCTCCTCCCTAGTAATCCATGGTTTAACTGATATCACTTTATCTAACATAATCCTTTTGAACATAATCCCTTTAACATAACTTAATGGGGGACTTGTTATTAGCCATTACTTCTTTATTCTTAGCTGATGAAGCCTGAGGCTGTAGAAGACCAAGGTGGATTGGATACCTGCTCTACTGGCCCCACCATGTGGAGGTAGTTACTTCAAGCAAGGCATAATTAAGAAATTTCTACAACATACAGAAAACTTGTTTGCAAGCTTCTGCTCCCTTCTGCCTTAAGGATTTTTATGCCCACAATCTACCAGGCCGACTTTAAGTCAGGAGGTTTTTATGCCCACAACCAACCTGGCCGTATGGGATTCTGCCTCAGTTTCTCACAAGTATGCCTGCACAAAGTTTTTTCACTGCGCTCTCTCAAACAGCTTTCACCTATAAAAACAATGAGGCATAGTTAAAACATCAAAGATAGAGAAATAATGGGAAACCAATAATACACTATTCATCAAAAAGAGGGAGGAAATAAGGAAAAGTAGAACAAGCACAGACAGGGATGAATAGATGATACATGTAGGACAAATCCCCGTGGTGCTGATAGTTATGTCAATTTTAAGTAGACTAAATACTAAAATTAAAAGGCATGGACTTCCAGACGGAATAATAATTTTAAAAAGACTCAACTCTATGCTCCCGAAAGGAATCACATTTTAAATTTATAGACATAAAAATTAAAATGTAATAGTAAAAATTATATTATGTAAACACCACTCATAAAACTTAAATGGCTATCTCAGTACCATAGCAAGTAACTGTAGAGAAAGGAAATGATCAGAGTTAAAGAAGAGCCTTTCATGACAAAAGTGTCTTTGATTACAGTGGGAAATTTTAACCCTTTTTTCTCAGTAATGGCGAGAACAAGTAAATAGAAAATAAGAAATCTTGGGACCACCCCTACAGTCCATCTTACATGTGAAACTTAAAAATGTAGAATATAAATGTCTTAACACAATAACTAGGAAAATGCCATGAAGGCTATATTAATCAGTTTGATGGAAATATGCACAGAACTGAGACGGAAAGATGCCCACCCTTGGGGCAGCGGGGGCTACCACCAGAGGAGAGAACCACAGGGCTTACCTGTGTCATCTTTCTTTTTCTTTTTCATTTCTTTTCTAATTTTTCTATTTTAACGAACTTTTGATCCCCTTGTAATGAAAGAGATAACAATACAAGCTACTATCATACGAAGCAGTGGGATGATGGGATGGGAAGCTGCCCACTCCACCCGAAAAAGAAAGAATGAAAAATACCAGGACTTTTATACTATTTTATCTGATGTTGCTCGAAGTTCCATCCAGGAACCTGTGGAGGTCCCTTGACCCTCCCAGGGAGTCTGTGAAGTCAAATCCATGTTCATAATCCCAAGGTACCACTTGGCTTCTCCTCTCTCATTCTTGCCTGAGCACACAATGGGGTTTCCCAGAGGCGACCTGACATGAGACAGCACCACAGATGGAAGGCAAACAGGCTGAAGGAGGCTCCTGAAATGATTGTTGAATGATGAAAAGGTAGGCTTGAACTTTACGGAATCTATTCAACTGAATGCAAAAGGCGGAGGAGATGAAAACCCAGCTGCCTTCTGTCAAGCCAGACAGTAAGGAAAGTTGACAGAATATAAAACACCACTCTTCTTGCTCATGTCTGGACTTCAAAAATAATTATTTCTAAATGTTATTATATTTACAAATAATGAGTTTATCATTTTATTATGAATGGTTCATAAATATATTTAGAATTCTCTGCTCCAATGTGTAATGTGATAAATGTGGATAGATAGAACCCACACAAACAAAAAGTCCTTGGGGGTCTCCAATAATTTTTTAAAATGTGAAGCGGGCCTGAGGCCAAAACCTTGGAAAGCCTCTAAGTGGACCTCCAGCTTATCATCCTCTCTTCTCCACACCCGCCACCTGCCGTGTTCTCCACCTTCAGGGGACAGATCTCTCGCACCCTCAGAGGACACCTGGAACAAGGCTTCCTACTTACCGGTCTCTCCCTCCCACCTCCCAGCCGCTGCCCACTAGGCTCCCGGCAGGGCTGAGCTGGCAGAATCCTGTGCTCAAGGCGTCTTCCTTCCCTCTGCCTGCCTTCCACCTGTTGTGGCCTCGAATCCACCTCCTGCAAGGCACCTGTCTTCCCTCCTTCCAAGTGCTTCTAAAACAGCACTTCTCCCCAGAAATTGGCTCTCCAACCTCTTTACAGGGATCACAGAGTGAGGAATCTGATCGAACAGAGTTTGCACCTGCCTCATTAGCATTCAGGAATCATTTCAGGAGCCCCAACTCTGTCAGATGGTGGGGATCCAAAGATGAGTGAGACCTATCTCTTCAACCTGCTCACAGTTTCCTGGGGGAAATGAAGAAGATGCTAATTGTTCTGTCTAGGAAAGCTGGGAAACGCTTCCCAGACGATGTGACATTTGACGTGGATCATACAAGACGAGGAGGCGTTTCTGAGGTGAAGAACTGAAGATATTTTCCTAGTGAGGAAAGAATGCTTTCGAAGGCACACAGTGTGAGTTGGCATGGCATGTTCAGGGAACTGAAGAGATCAGAGGAGATGTGGGTGCATACTTGTGTGTAAGTCTGTATGTGGGCGTGCACGTCTGCATGTATGTGAGTGTGCACCTGTGATTGCATGCTTGTTTCTGTGCCTGTATGTTCTTGTGCACATGCCTGTGTGCACACTCGTGTACATGTGGCTATGTGCATGTGTGTCCATGTACGCACGCACCGAGTGCATATGTGTGCCCTTGTGTCATGCATGTGTGAGCTTGTTCATGTGCCTGCATGCACATATGTGCATGGCCACGTTTGTTTGCATGCCCATGTATCCATGCACTGAGAGCATTTGTATGTCTGTGTGTGCAAGAACGTGTCCCTCAGGCAAAGAAAGGAGGACATGAGAGAGAAGGGAACCATTCTAAACATGTTACATGCGTGGTGTTATTCAGTTCTCACAGCAACCTTGCCATGTGGGTAGCGTTATACCCTTACTACGAAAAAGATAAAAGAACTGCTCAAGGACATATGAATAATAGATGATGGAGCTGTAATTCAGGCATACCTCTCACCAGTCCCCACCTAGGGAACCTGAGATTGGGGAACTATAAATTCTGGAAGCCCAGCTCTTCCCTGTGCCCACTTCTCAGGTGGAATCTCACTGAATACCTGAACGATCACCATTCTGATGAGAGAACTTGAGCAAGCACTGTTCCTTGTCCAGATAGTCCCTCCAGCGTGCACCAGGACAATCTCCGGCCTCTGCTACCTGAAGAGTAGATATGTTTTCCAAAGCTTTTCCTGTAATTTAGAGCCAAAAATAGAGTAAAAGCCAAAACCATAATTTCCATCTTTTAGAATAGCCTGTTGCAAAGTGACATGAGAGGATGAGGGTTTGCAGAAATTGGAAAAAACCATCAAATCTCCCGACTCAACAAGGACCACTGAGAGCTTGATTTAGCTCTGCACAGAAATGGCCAGAAGAGGTCAGGCACTGCCCAGCTCACTGACGTGGCCTCTCCTGTCCCTCCTCTGTGAAATCTGGTTCACAAAACAGCGATGATTCCAACCAAGCTTGTCCTTTCATCTATTTCAACTAGGTCAAAAGGGAGCAATCCTCATTCTAACAGGCATTAGGGTGTATTTCTTGTACCAGACACTCTTTTGAGGCCTTTGATTCTGAGGCCTCTCTAACTTAAGTTATATTCATTTTCCATAGCCTATACTGTAATCCCTATATTATATATTTTATTATATAGAAAAAATTATATTATATAGCACATGTTACATCTTTCTTTCACATTTAGTTTATATATTTAAATAATACATGTTATATATTCCATGTTGCCCATTATATACTCTATTTATGTTTTTAGTATAATCCTTTGAGTCAGTTACCACCTCATTTTTCAGGTTAAAAAATTGAAGTCTGGCCAGCTTGGATAATGTGTTTAAAGTCTTGCAACCAGTAAAAATGGCAAGACAAATAAACCAGTAAAAAATAAACCTATGTTTTCCTACAACCCAGACCCTTTATGACAGCTGTTTCAACTACTCTCAGTCATAACCAGGGTGTCAGCAGAGGCTGCAGGACCCCAGGGCCACCTCCAGGCATCCCTCTGCTTATGCCACATACTTGAATCAACCCTGTGGCTCCCAGACCCTACTGCCCCCTACTGATGGCCCAAGGGTGGTGGCAGTGCTATGAACATAGCTAAAATCTAGGCCTGACACACACTGTGCGAATTCAGCAAATTGTGTCTTATTCAGAAATGGAATATTATGGAGTCTTTAAAAATCATACTTCCTGGCCATGGAAATAAATGCCCATATGTAAAACAAACAATAAAGGCCACAGTTTTGTAATCATGGCATGAGATGAACAATGTGAAAAAAATCCACAGGGAAAAGCCAGAAAGGAAAGCCACTTACTGCGAACAGTAACTAGTTATTTCTGGATGATGGGTGCCTGTTTCCTTTTGACTTTTCCGTATTTCACAATTTTTCCACAAAGGACATGCATAGCTTTACAATGAGGGGCAAGAATATTTAAAACCTGGCTGTGACTTGAAAACCACGGTCTGCCCCCTTTCCTGTGCCCTTCAGAGAGAGCAGGGCTAGAGCACCAGAGCCTCTAGGGAGAGCAGGAGAATGTGTAGGCGGCTGGGTTTGATGTCTCTGCCCTCCCATTGTCTGTTTTCGCTTCACCTGAATTTCCCTGGAGAAGACATGGGCTGCAGCTAACCCTTCATTTCCCAGCCAGTCTGCAGCACCCAGCTCTGCATGCTTGGAACCCGACATTCAACACTAAAACTGCAACAAACTTCACCTCTGAGGGGGGGCTGCAGAAAAATCCCTAGCCCTGTCCTGGCATGAGAGCAACCCTGCAACCCTTGCAGAGGATGGTGCCCAGAGTGCGCAACCCAAGTGGGACAGCAAGACTGTTCCCTCCCTCCCTCATCGTCCACTACCTTCCCCCAGGACCACAAGCGACTCTGTAGCAGCTGCTCCCTTCTACTTGCCTGTCCTTTCACAAACATTTAATCAGCACTTCCTGCAGGGGACAGCTCTGCCTAGAGGACAGTGCCACTTGTAGGGGCAGAGACAGCATTCTGCATGGTGTCTAGTGGGACGGCCTCCCATCCCTGAGGAAGGTTCATAGTGAGCAGTTGTGTCTATGCTGGGCTTCCAAAAGATGGGAAGTGATTCACAGAAAAGAGAAAGGTCAGCATTTTGTGCAAAGGAGAGTGTTTTAGGTCTTTGGCCAGGGTAAGATGCTTAGAGCTGAACGGCTGGTCTGGCCCCACAGTGCCAAGAAGGTGGGAGTCTCTCCTGTTGGCAAATGGAGCTGGCTGGGTTGGCAGACGCTGGTGCTCACACCAGGTTTGATGTCAGAAAATTTGTGGGAGACAAGAGAGGAGCCCAAGACAGAAAGCTGGCTCAGACCTGGGGTGGACATTTGTTTGCCCAGACCCTCAGCACTTTGCATGGAGTAAGAATCACATATTTAATCTGCCCTGGTGCAGAAACCAGAAATAATGCAAACTGGGTTTCCCAGGCCCTTCTGCAGACATTGCCCTGCCTGGGAATATGGCCTGAGCTGGCAAGACTCAGCCCATCTCTGGGAACTTGGCCTTGGGAACCAGAGAAGGTTAATTCCATCTTCCTAGGGACACTGGTCTGTAACCTGTGAGCCTGAGGGAAGCTGGTGGTCTCACTTGCCAAGCTGACTAGCATATAGGAAAAGCTCTTCTGCAAGAGCTGAAGTGAACCATCAGGAGAACGGAGAAGAGCCATTACTAGGGACTTTGCACTGCCCAGTCTCTAGTTCCATTCCTGAAGCCCAACTTTAGCCCTTCCTGTGCATTCCAAGAGGTAGGAAAAAGAGTCTGATTCTCTTCCTCCCTCTCTTCTTTCCTTCCTTCCTAACATCCTTCCTTCCTTCTTTGGTTCAGGTTGCAAGTATACTTTCTGTTACTTGCAACCAAAAAGTCTTACATTATAAGAAGTCTTTTATAAAAGTTCTGAATTAAGTCAGTGTAGTGGGGATGAAGACAACAGGAGTTATTTGAGAACTACTTCAATTATGAAGTCCATAGTCAGGAGACGAGTTGCTTTGTCAGTCAGCCAAGTTCAGCTGCTCATAGACTGCTCCCCTCTCCTGCCCTCCCTGGGCATCTGCGAGCCAGAGAAAGAGAGCACATGGGCTCCACACTAGGAACTCCCACCACAACAGTGGTCAAGGCAGCTCGGGCAAGGAAAGACAGGCAGGGACTCTACCTCATGCAGAGAACAGACAGCTCTAGTTATCTGTCTGGTGACTATCTTGGTCCCTGCTCCAACTAAGAGGATAGTTGGGTAACTAGCCTATTGAATCACCCGGGGCTCTCTGAGGCCTGGGGATAAGAAGACATGGCTACGACATCAACACAAGCACCAGCAGTGCCAGGGACAGAGAGAAAGGTGGCAGAAGCTCCAGGCCGGATGCAGGACGGTGGCTGCCACAGAGGCACCTACACTCTCCCCTCCTCCTCCTAGGTTTGCAAATGTCACTCAAAGCTATTTCTTCCTTCAGTTAGAAACCTCTTTATTCACACTTTCTCTGCCAAATTCAGGAGCTTCATTTTGCAGCTTGGGAAGTTTTCCATTAAAAAGAAAAAAAAAAAACCTTTCTCAGTTTTTTGCTATGTTCCAGATTTTTAAATTGCAGTGCAGATGCATACTGGCTGGGCCCCTCAAAGAGAACAGGACGCGGGCTCAGCCAGGGCTTGAGCCTCAGTTAAACATTGGTACCTTTTGGAAATAAGTTCCAAACTAAAGGAAAGGTGTAGCCTTTCCCAGGTAGGTTCAGTTCTGCCAGTTCTGACCAAACTGCATCTGGCTGTGTTGGAGGAACGGGGCAGATATGTGATCTGGGGGAGAGGGGGACTCAGAAAAACACATTCCTTTTCTGCAGAGTTCACAATAGCCCCAAGTCCCTCTGCACCCCAGATGTCAGTCAAAACAAGAAGCCTAGCTCCACTATGAAATCAGACCATGGGCTTGCAGCAGATTTTCTCCTTTTGACAGGTACAGCCCAGAGAGTCAGGAATGCTTAAACAGAAATGTCTTTCCTCCCTAGGCTGGAATGTTTCCTTTCCATTCTTGCAGAAGCCCTGTTAATCTGCGAGGCCAGTTCCTCTGCACTGTACAGAAAAGTCCTCCCCATCTGAACCCTCAAACTCTGTTGATGCCCTGAAGCCTTTCTACAGGCTTCTGAAGCCCATCTGAAGCCTCAAAACTCAGAGAAGAAGTGAAGGCTCTGGAGGGGCCGCTACACAGCTGCCAAGACGGCAGAAGAGAAGCAGCGCTTTGGCTTCACGAAGGTGGCATCTTTGTCCCACGAAACTGTCCGTCTTACAGCCCCTGTGGATGTGTGTGAAGGTCCTCTAGACAGCGGAGGCTGCAAACAGGCAGCTCCTTTTTGACCCCTCTGAGGAAACCATCTCCCCTTCACCTTCGCTGGATGCTTACTGAGGACCCCGTATGGAACAGACACCCTCCTTAGTACAACTTTTATGGTATGTTTTTTTTTCCCACTCCAAAGCAGTCAAGAGTTTTCAGAACTCCAAGTCTCTTTGTCCTTCAAATGCCCATGATAAGGAATGCCACATGAGGAACAAGATACACATCCAGCTTGGTCCTGAAGCAGCCAGATGGGTGGCTTTGGGGACCACCCACAAACCAAGAAGGAAAAGAAACCAAGAGGTGGGACCAGATCTTAGGGACTGGCTCAAAGAATGTTCCCTGCTGAGAGCCTTGCTTCCTCCTTCCTGGTGAGTCCCAGACCTGTCCCCACAGATATTCACCTTCTCCTAGAAGCTCAGGGGACCCCACAGAGATCTGTAGGTCCTGTGGCTCTCCAGAAGCTGCAGCCTCTGCCTCCCCCAGGAGGCAGACCAGGGCCTGCATAGTGGGGAATGGGGCATTCAACACCTCTCTCAGGGCTGCCCCCCCCATTGTCCTTGTCTTCCTCCAGGGGACACCAGGGATGGACCAGGGCCTCCCCCTGTAAGACTGGAACAAGGGGACCTGTAGATCAAGAGCATCCCCTGCCCCAAGAATACGAGAACCACAGAGAAGCTGTCGGCCACTGAGAGCCAGGCTGGAGGGAGCAGAGAGAGTGAGGATGAGACAGGCCCGGCCAGGCCCCGAGACAGCACACACTGCCAGGTGGGCCGATGCCACAGAGCCTCCTAAAACCAATGTATTCAGTATAGTAGAAGAAGAAAGAAAAGTTTACCCTCTGTTAAGACAAATTAAATGTTTGTTTCTGCTCCAAATAAGGGATTGCTTTTATACCCAGAACATCACATAACATTCTAACAAATTTGGGATTAGCGCCCAGCTGACAGTGTTTCCGCCTTTCTCAAAAGCATTAGTTACCTTCACTGATGAAGATGGCAGCAATTTACAAGGATGCGTTTACAAAATCTGGTTGAAGATCTATTTAAAAGTTGTTTCTCTCTGGCATTTACCTCAGCAAAATATTTCCCCGTTGTCTGTAGTTTTACTTCTCTCCTTGGCTATTTATTGGTTTGTGGGGGTGGGCGACTTTCTGAAACAGACACCTTCTTGAATTAAAAAATTAGAGAGAAAAATAGCCCCCCCTTCTGCTAATCACATATTCATAGGTGTCAGGATTGCAGATGTCACTGCCTGCCAACTTCAGGCAGCTGTCTGTCAATGGTCCCAGGCTGAGAGGTGCCACCTGCAGTTGCTCCCTTAGGACAGCACAGAGGGCACAAGTCAGCAATGGGAAAGACAGAGGGAAGGAGAGAGAAACCTGTGTGTGTGTGCACGCGTGTGTGGTGCATGACGTGTATAGTATGTATGTAGAAGTGTATGTGTTGCGTGTGCGTTATACTGTGGTGCGTGATATGCGTACTGTGTGTATAGCATGTGTGATGTGAGTGCCTGTGTCGTGTGTATATGTGGTGTGTTGTGCTGTGTGTGATGTGGGATGTATGTTGCATGTCTGTGATGTGCATGTATGAGGTGTGTGTGGTGTATGTATATGGTACGTTTCGTATGCATGCAGTATGTGGTGTGATGTGGGATGTAGCATGTCTGTGATGTGCGTGTATGAGGTATATGTGGTGTGTGTATATGGTACGTGTCGTATGCATGCAGTACATAGTGTGATGTGGTGTATGTACGTATGGTGTGCTAATAGTTTGTGTGTAGCATGCACATATGCTGTGAATGTGGTGTACGTACGTGACATGCAGGTAGTACATATGGGGTGTGCACGGTGTGTATGGTGTGTGGTTTATGTGAGTGATGTGATGTGTGTATGGTATATGTGGTGAATGGTGTGTGGGATGTGTGTGAATAAAATATATGTGGTTTGTGTGTGTGCTGGTGTGATGTTTGTGTTGTGGGTGTGGTGTGTGTATGTGTAGTGTGTGGGGGGAGTGTGTATACGTGTTTGTGAGTTCTCTCCTCTGGAAGCAGGGAGGCCATCATGCTCAGGGGTGCCAGTGGAAGGGAGTCGTCTGGAACTATGCTAGGTCGGCCCCTGGTGAACAATCCTCCTGGCAGTGGGTGTCCTGGAAGCTGCCCCTGGCTGGGCCACCTGGCCTCCCTGCCCCCAGGGAGCACTTCCTTCAGAGGCTGAGGGCACTGAGGGCCGGTTCAGAGGATGGCTGAGCAGCCTGGAAACAGCACCCACGCAGACCCTCCTGGGGCTCACTGGGGGGTCATGGGGCCCAGAGGAAAGGTCCGTATCAGGTGAGAGACTCCATCTTCTCCTGGATCAGACCCCCACACAACCCTGTCAGGCTTTGTCCCCACACCTTGTGGGGGCAGCAGGGTCTCCCAGGGTCCAAGGCCAATCCCATTGTATTGAGAGGGGCCCAGGCCTCTGTGCTTCCAGTCTTTAGTCGGGAGCAGCCCGCTCTGGCTCCCAGACAGCAGCCAGCATTGCATTTACAGATCTATTCCACTTTCCCTCCCGCTGGGTCCTCGGGCTCCAATTACATGGAAGTGAGCAGAGATGCAGAGAGGGTTGGGCTTGGGTGAAAACCATTTGATAAAATGGTAATAGCAAAATGTAGGTGGTGGGAATATGAACATTCTCTGTAAAATGAATTCACCCTTCTGCATGTTTGAATATTTTAATAATGAAATGTGTAGGGAAGGGACACCTGCCGAGAACCAGCTTCATGCACAAAGCTTAATTGATCCTGATTTAAAAAAAGAAAAGCCAGAAGAAAAAAAAAGTATTTGGAGAACAATTGGGAACATTTGACTATGGACTGGGTTTTAAACAATATTGGATATTATAGATTTTCTCAAGTATGAAAATAGCATTATGGTTATGTGAGAGCAGGTCTTTATTTTTAGAGGACACAAGCTAAAGTATCTAGAGGTGAAATTTTATGATGCCTTCAACTTCCTTCTAAATGGCTTAGGAAAAAATAGAGAAGAAGTAAATGTGGCAAAATGCTAACAATTGTTGAATCTGGGTGACAGATATGCAGATGCTCACTATACTCTCCTCTTAAAACACCTCATTTGCCAATTTGTGGGGCAGATTTAGGTGATAAATCAGAGAAAGTTCTGAACCTGAGAATAAAGCATGTAAGGACAGAGCTGTGAGCCAGACAACCACTATTCCAGGACACACAGCTGCCCCCACCCCAACAAGGTAGTCAGCAGCAGAGGCTCTGGATGAAATCCTGTCTGGGAGCTTTATCACCTCCTAAATGCACCAATCAGCTGGCCATTATGTTTCTGAGATCTCAGATTATCTCAATTTTACGTATCTGTCTCAGGAGTAACAAAGGAATACTGAAGCAATTATTTGGGTGAGAGAGAGACAGACAGAAAGAGAGAGAGAGAGAGGAGCAGAATGATACAGGGAGGGGGAGAGAGAAAGAGAAAGAGCAAAAGGAAATTGGGGGTGGGGGGCAGAGGAGGTGATGGCAGCCACCAGAGAATCCCATGTGCAAATCTGGGGCTATTGGGAGCTTTTCTGGAAGTCAGATAATCAGGTCAGGGGCAGATTAAAAAATTCCTCCCCTCTTAGCTTCACTACCAACTCTGTTTATTGCTAATCCTTCTTGTATTGCTCATAAACTCAGCATAGCCTCTGCCTCTGTAAAGGTAGAATGACCTATTTATGGCCCTTGCCCACTCACTAGCTGAGTGTGCATCAAGTCTGGAGTCAACATGCCATGTGGATGACAACAGACCTCCAAATGTCTGGAGGGAGAAGTACCTTGTGCCTCAGAGAGACATGAGGACCCCATGGGAGGAGCAGATGGTACCCAGACAGGAGGTGAATACAGTGTACGTTTTGACATCTGATGCCCTGGTCCTTCCCAAAGGCAGAGAGCTCTAGACTTCAACCCAACTTGGCAAAAACAAGTACAGCATCAAATGAAAGTAGACACAGGACACTTGTGACACCTGCTTTAGTCAGGAGACCCTTGAACGAGCCTCTTTGTGCCCAAGAAGAGAAGGTAAACCCAGTGGTGGGCTCCAGCAGCAATCTCCAACTCAATCTTCAGTAGCATGAGACTAGAGTGCATTGGTCAGAGCCTCTGACAACAGCCTAAGACTCCCCTCTAAACAGATAATAAATCCTCATTCTTGGTCCAAGACCCAACTCAAGAGCTACTCCAAAGGGGCTTGCCAGTGGATGTAAGGAGTGAAAATTCCCCCTGAAATTATAGAAGCATGGTTCTCTGGATCCTAGAATCTCCCATAAACTTTGAGAGGTATCAGCCCATCTCAGCTCCTTTGAATCCTCAGCTCTTCCAAGATGCAGCTATGAAAGCCGTCTCTTGAGAGCCTGTCCTCCCCAGCTCTACACACCCTGCCTGTCTGAGTTCTATGAGCAGGGCTTGCTGAGTTGCAACCAGTACCTCCCTGCTGCTCCAACCCTACTGGCTCACTCTGCAGACCTGAGTACCTGCCATGGTCCCACCCCTCCATCCCTGCTAAAACTTTCTGGGCCTAGAGCTTAGACCACAAGGTCAAGAATGCTTCTCCTTACTGAGGCTCTTTATTTTCACATTCTTCCATTTCCTCTGGTCTCTCCCAGCTCCCCAACTCTATATGTTGGTGATTAAAAGCCCAGCACAGACTCCACACTGACAGGCAATCAAGTCAAGGGCAGGAAGAGGCTCTGGGAGGCAGCTGGCCTGGTCGGGAGACCTGTCTGGTGACAGTGCCCATAAAGTGCTGGTGCAGGCCCACACAGTGGTGCTGTCATAGTCCATTTCAAGGGAAAGCACACAGAGATTGCAGCCACCACGCCTCACTTCTGGTCAAAGTCCTTTCACTTCTCTGAAATTTCATGTTGGACAATCTGTTTCCATTTGCACTGTCACCACCATGACTCAGGGCTTGGATCTCTCTCTTCTGCATCATTGCAATAGCTCACCATTACTTATGTGCAATGCATGAACAAGTGTGCATTGAGTTCTGGCTGCAAGGCAGGCCCTGTACTAGGCACTGTGGAAAGATGCTTCTCCTGCAACCTCAAACCAGGGAAAGAGCAATGCTAAGTAGCTCTTCCCAAAGATCAGCACTAACTTGTTACTTTCCTACTCAAAATTTCTAGACGGTTCTCCGTAGCTCATAGAATTGCTCTGTACCTGAGGGAGTTATTAAGAAAGAAAGTAGGTTGGGTGCAGTGGCTTATTCCTGTAATCCCAGCATTTTTGGAGGCCCAGGTGGAAAGATCACTTGAGGCCAGGAGTTCAAGACTAGCCTGGGCAACATGGCAAGATGTCATCTCTGATAGGAAGGAAGGAAGGAAGGAAGGAAGGAAGGAAGGAAGGAAGGAAGGAAGGAAGGAAGGAAGGAAGGAAGGAAGGAAGGAAGGAAGGTAGGAAGGAAGGAAGGAAGGAAGGAAGGAAGATAGATCAAGGAATGAAGAAGGAGAAAAAGAAAGAAACTAAGCAATATTAGCATCTTCTTTTCTAATCTCTACTCCAAGAAAGTGAATCCAGCTTTGTTTCTAAAACCCTGAGCTGTCCTCACCCTCCCCTCTCCCTACTCTTAGGAGAATCCTAAGAGTTTTGAGTGTGTGTGCGTATGTGTGTGTGTGCCCACACACAGGAATAAGTTTATGTGTGTCTGTGTTTGTGTATGTATATTTTAGGCACATTAAAAAGAACGAATCTTTAACTGGTTCCATAAAAGGAGAGGATAAAGGTGAGAACTTTAAAGATAGAAGCAGAAACCAACAGAGGAAGTTTGTCAGAGGGAGGGACAATCACTCCACACCTGCATTAGGCAGCTGGAGGAGCAACAGGGACCATATGGGAAAGAGACACCTGGGTCCTCTTTCAATTTTTCTGACACCAGATAAGCGTCAAACTCTGTGCTGATACCATGGCAGAGGAGAAGAAGTCTCATTAATAATTGCTCCTGGGTATCCCGCCCGCAAGACAGGTGAGGTCTCAGAGCAAACTAAATCTGATTAAAAGGAATAAAGGGATGAAGCCTGTCATATGTCCTTTGCTGTGAACTAAGATTCATATTACAGGTCAAAACTCCCTGGCTGAACGCTTCCTACTCTCCATGAAATGTAGGACCAACCTAACCCACCCCTCCACTGTCCCCGTGTCACTTATAGACTCCAACTGCCATGTTTTTCCTGGCATAATTTATTTGTGTCTAATAACCTTATACATGGGTCTCAGGCATAAGAGGAAAAAAGATTTAAAATAAAGAAGTGCAAAGGACCCACGGAATCAGCTTCTAAAGATCAGAAGCTACGGGCATGCACCATCCACCCACAGCCTGGGTCCTCTCCACACCCAAACTGTGATTTGGAGTCAAGCCAGCTCCCACATCCATCAGCAAAAGCCCCTTTCCTACCCTAGGACATATTTTTGTGAATTGACACATGAGCGCCTAGGCAAGAGAAAAAAATAGAATCAAAGGCTAGTCTGATGTTTTGCTCTACCTTCCCCATTGTGCAGGGGCAAAATGGCACAAGCAAAACCTGAGAGTTGCTTTCATGAGCACACCGCGAGTCTCAGACCCAGGCAGCATGGCCTGGGGCCCAGGTGAAAAGGTAGGATGCAATTAGGGGCCTGCTTCTTCCTGGCACAGGGCCCACCTTGACTCAGGGAGACAGAAGCACATGCAATGGAGTTGGGCCCCTTGGGGAGCGTTACTATGTGGAGATCCCTGGGAAGCCACAGCCAAGGTGAAAATTGGGGTTCTGTATGAAAGCAAGGAGCAGAGGGAAGTAAGGGCCTCACAACACCTAAAGAGGAGTCAACAGGAGACCACAGCAGAAGAAAATGAGTAGGCAGGTTGGAAGCCCATCTGATTTCCCCTAAGAGCTCAAAATTCCATAAGCACACATGGTGGGGGCCAAATCCTGCATCTGCCATGGGAGTAATCAGCCTCTAGCCCTGGGACAACAAGGATTGAAGCTCTCTTGCTGTGAGCACATGCTGGTGGTCACCAGGCCCATTCACATCACACACACCTACGGGGCGAGCACCTTCTCCAGTAGATCCAGAGGACGGAGACCCCATCTTTGGCACTGAGTTGTGGTCTAGAGGACTGAGCTCCTTCCAAAAAGGACAGAGTTTGCATTTGACCAGCAGATCAGCTATAATCACAAACAGTCACCCATAATCTAAAAATTATGAACAGCACAGATGACAAGAAATTTGAAATTCAGAAAAGGCCAAGGTTAGTGTGTGCTGGGGGCTTCAGGAAGGCAGCCCGGAAAGGAGCCATTTGTTCTTTCCCTAAGCATGTTTTTTTTTTTTTCTTTTTTCAGGTCTCATGATAATTGACTTATTAAGATTTAATAAGAGCAATATTAGTTCACCATTGCTACTATAATTACCAAAGCTAGCGGCTTGAAACAACACACATCTATTATCCTACAGTACTTTAGGTCAGAACTCCAACATGGGTTTTGCTGCGCTAAAATCAAGGCTGTAAAACAGGGCTGTATCCCTTTATGGCAGGCTATATGGAAACAACTATTTTCTTGCCTTTTCCAGCTTCTGAAGGCTGCCCAGATTCCCTGACTCAGGATTCCCTCCGAGATGCAACATTGCATCTTCTCTGAACCTTATTTCATTTTCAAGGCTGTCTGCCACAGCCAAGAGAAGTTCTCTGCTTTTAGGGACTTGTGCTTAGACAGGAGCCACACAGGTAATCCCGGATAATCTCCCCTATCAAATTCCTCTCCCCTGATCACATCTGCAAAGTCCCTTTTGCCATGTAAGGTAACATATTTACTGATTCTCAGAATTAGGCCATGGAGATCTTTGGTGGAGGAAGCATTAGTCTACCTACCATAGAGCCGATAGGTTTTCTAGGTAAAGTACGAGATAAAAGCCTTTGCCACAAAAATGTTTCTATGTCTCCTAATACAGTCTACATTCACGGCATATTTTCAACAATCACATCCCACAGGGGCTCACGTGAAGTTTATAGTTAACTAAAATTGTAAGGTTATTTTCTCTTCTTGTTTAAGGCTAAGTCTTGAACAGACAGTGTCTACTTTACCAATATTTTTCTTAAAAGAGACAATATTTTCAGGAATTAAAATTCAAACTCTGAGTATTCAGTGTAACTGATACTCATTGAGGTTTCAGGGTTAGTATTCACAATAGAGAAGATTCACTTCTCAATCTCGAAATAAACACACACAAAAATCACCCGTAGCTCTTAGAAATGAATTTTCAAGAATGGAAACTTAGTTTCATTTAAGAAAGCTTGCCAGGGTCATCTCACAGCTTCTAAAAAAAAAAAAAAGGAAAAACAAAGATATAACAACCATACAGCTCCAAGTGTCTACAGAATTCACTGTCTAATTATGAAGCACTTCCCAAGGGTGGGTCAGGCATTGCTCTGAGCTCTGGGGAAACAGAGAGCAGTCAAAGCTGCCCTTAGGAAGCTCAGAGACTGAAGGGAACGACCACCTCTCTGATGCGAGTGCACCTGGAGCCCCTTGGGGGCACAGGAAGGGACCCTCCTGCTGCCCAGCTGAGAGGGAGACACAAAGGTCCTCACAGGGTGACAGCCACTCCAGGATTAAAGCAAAGGAGCAGGACAGAAAGCAAAGGACAAGGATGCAGGAGGGGGCCACAGACACTGAACTGTGACCAGTATGTGTGTGGAAACTCTAAGGGGTGAAGGCACTGGGGTGGGACAAGAGAGGCCAAGTAGTGAGTGAAGGCCAGGGGTCTTTGAGCATGATAAGGCAGAAAGTACCAGCAACAACAACTGGACTCCTGGCTCTGGAGAAAAGAGAGAAAGAATGAGGTCCTTGGTCAGAGGGAAGAGCTGGGGGCAGAACCCAGAGCATGAGACAGGAGAAGGTCCCTTCCTGGCACTGTAGTTGTGGCCTCAGGTCAGTCTGCCACCTTCCCCTGGGCTTCCATCTCCTCCTCTGGTACTCAGGAGCCACCCACACCTCCTCCCCCTCACCCCATGATATAAAACCCGGTGAACTGCAGTTTGTAAGCATCCTGGGACTAGTTCCAGCTGCCTTACAAGCGCGAGGGCAGCTCATTGCTGTGAACTCTCAGTGCCAGCCCGGTGTGTTCCCGGCATTATCGAGCAAACAGCCCGCTTAATAGCCATGCACTCAGAATTGTATCTGAGAGTAGCCGCCACTCTTCTCTAGGTGAAACTGAATCTAGCTGACTTAAGTGAGAGTTGCTCAAGTCATCACCGAGTACGGATTTAAGCTTTAAGAATTAATTAAAGGGGAAAAAAATTGCGAATGTGCCCAAGCCACAATCCAAATGAGTCTCTGTCCTTGAACAATTGTAATTTAAGATTGTCCTCTGTGGGCCTGATAATGAAAAGGAGACTTTATCCAGCCCCTTCTTCAAATAATAAAAATTGATTTTTGACCAAGGCCAATCTATTGTTCCAGATCATTAACTTCAGAGAATAAATCATTCTCTGATGCAGTAAAATCAGTTCCAGGGGGTTTGATGCTTCAAGAGACTGGTCATGCAGAAACAGAAAGCCTCTTTTATCTGGAAGAGGCTCAGAAGAGAAGGAAGCGGCCTCCCTTTTTTCAGATTTTTAGGCTTCCTCTCAGCCATTTGAATGCCAGCTGGACCTGGGCGCTTCAGCCTTCTCATCACGAACCCTGGGTTTCCTCTTTCCCTTCAGGAATGCCCTCACTGTCAGCCTTGGGAGGTTAAGGGTGAGGCTGACACCAGCAGCGTGGGTCATGCCAACCTGACTCCCAGATCAGATGGGGGGGACAATGGAAAACAAGAAAGAAGAAATAACATTCTATTTTTCATCTCTGTCCTCGTCTTTTTTGGAATGTCCCTCCTGCTGATGTAGCAGCTCTCCCTGGTTCCCCACACCTACACAGGCGTGGGCTTGGCCAGGGGAGGAAGACGGACTTGCAGGTTACCCACTTCGCCATCTAGCCAAGGTCATGGCGGTCGACAGCCCCTGTGGCTGTGGTGGGAGGCCTCTGTGTGCACCTGTCCTCCAGGTTCTCGTTGGCTTCCTCTGTGAGGTGATCGAATGACCTCACCCTGACATCTGAAGCCCTCAGGGAGACCTTGCTGGCTCCTTGGGCCTGTGGCCTGCGGCTTCTCAACAGCACAGATGCACAGCCTGTGAGGGGCCAAGAAGAGGCAGGCGGGAGCTGGGAGGCAGCTCTTTCTCTGATTAAGATCCTTCACCATCACCAGCCCTGTAGGAACAGGGCCACCCAGGGCCTGAGGTTTACCAGGACTGCAGGTCAGCCCCTGGACTTTGGTTTCCTCTGAAGTAGCCCCGTGCTCCTGTCTTCTCAGGCCCAGGGCCAGGCTCTTCACCCATTAGGCTGAGGAGAAGAAGGGTGCTGAGTTCCTTAGGCCAAGGAGAAGCTTCCCCAGATCCCTCCATCCTCACACCATGCCCCCTTCCCACCTGGGGGAACAGAGCACCCTGCATCTCAACCTCCTCTCACCCACTGAGTGGGTGCCCCTGTCCTACAGACACATGCTGCCTATCCCCTGGCCCAGCCTTAGATTTGCACTCAGTGCCTGGAGAAAAATTTGGCCTAAGGGAAGTAGGCAGAGGCAGCGTTTTAAAAATACCTCCCACCCCTCTATTCAGTCAACTGGGGTTGAGTCACTTTCTATTATTTGTAGTGATTTTAAATGAATGCAAGACTGGACAAGAAGTTCCTATTCTAATCTTTCCCAGGACAGTCCTTGAGGGCCTCTGAAGGATGACAGGGGTGGAGGGAAGGCCTCCACTTTGGGTTCCTCCTGTCCAGTGACTCCAGAGGAAGAGAAGGGACTCTGGCTGGCCAGCGGCACATCCCCTTTCCCAGGTGAGTAGGAAAACCAGGCACCAAGCACCAGGCCGGCAGGGGCAGGGGTGCCAGGCCTGTGTCTCAGCAGCCTCTCTTGGTCCCTAAGCTGCAATAGCTGGGCCCTGGGGTCAGTCAGGCATCCTGATGTGGGACCTGGCTCCCACCTGGGTGCTCAGATTTCCCTGTGTCCTGCGCTCTGCAGAAGGGAGTGCTAGACGCCAGGTGCTAGATGGGGCTGACACCCTTCCCACCTTGTCCACCCTGCCCAGTCCTCCATGTCCAAGTCTGAGCTTGTTCCTCAGAAGCCAAGCCACAGCCACAGTGCCCCTGCTTGCCCCATCATCACAACCCCTGCCACAGTCACAGCCCCAGGACCCTCCTGCTGGGGAAAGAAGAGAGTGGTCCCATCTAAGCCAGACCTGGATCACAGCAAAAACATCTTTTTGGCCACTGTCCTTAGAAAGCCCAACCCTCCTGCCCCCTGGGTCCAAGTTCACTTCTATTGCAGCCTCAGCTGCCCAGGCCTCCCCACCCCACCTCAGCCTCAGAGATGCCTGTGCCTCCTGCTCCAAGGCCCCAGCCAGTCATCTGGGGGCCTCTCTGTCCTCAGGTCCACTGGCAAGGTCATCCCCTCCACACACCCCAGCTCTGTCTTCCCCTATGGGGGGCTCTACTTTTCCTCTTTGTGGCTTCCCTATTGCTGGGTGGGTTGAATCCATTTCCGCAAGTCCCAGAGGCTTGTCCTGGGAGAGGGGAGGGGAGGGATACTTAGTGTGCAGGACCACAGCAGCCAATGTGTATGCTGGTCAGGGCAGGGAAGGGCACAGGCAGGAGGAAGGCTGGGCTTCTCCGTGTCGGCTGCACTGGGTCATGAGCTATTTTCCTGCAAATGCCTCTTCTTCTGGGATTGAGTATCCTTGGATTGAGTTGCATGTCTGGATTTGAAAATATTTGTATGCCACATATAAAGTCATCATTTTAATAAGCCCTTCAGAGACAATAAAATGTAACCCAACTTAAAAAGTACACTGTAGTGGCACAATATGCTTAGATGCTAAAAGACTGATTTTCCCAAGCATCCTGGCCCCAACCCCTTCCACACCTTTCTGGAAGCTGGCTTCTCCCAGCCCTGCCCTGAAGGGAGGAGATAGGGCAGAGTCAGACCAGAACAAAGAGTTCATTCCTACCTTTGAGCTCAATTTTAAAGGCTGGGTGCTTAAAAGGGGTTGGTCGTCCTCCGAATTTCAAAGAATTTATTTGAGTTGGATGATCAGGAACCAGAGCTGGAGACTGCAGCATAGACTTGAAGTCCTAGAGTGGAGCAGAAGAGCAAAGAGGGACACAGGGCAGGATGGAGAATCATTTCCCTGCCCAGGGTCAACAGCAGGATCTGAAAGTGAGAAATACAGACTGGACATTACCTGGGTCTCTCTGAAGGAATTAAAGAGCTGAAGTATATTGAGGGGGACTCTGAGAGCAAAGGGCAGATGACTGTTCCACTTTAGGTCTAAAATTCTGGAAAGAGATGATTTCTCACATGGCCTTACAGCAATATGGAAGCCCCAGGAGAGTAGAGCTGGTGGCATGGCACATTTAGGCAACATATTTTTTAGGATTCCTGGTTTTAAACAAAAAAAAGCCAATTCTGGCGAACTAAGCCAAAAGGACACTTATTGGTAGGCGAACAGAGAGAGAATTCCTACAAAATGAAAAAAAAAAAAACCATATGCAGCAGTCCTCAGCTGAGAGGTGAACCTGGAGATATCTTGCCTTTGGTCTCTCCCCTTGCAGATGCCATGACTAAGTGTCTACAGCCAGCACAGCCCATGGTCAATGCTGCCTACAAGAACCTGGCTCATCTCTCTGAGCCCATCATTCCTGTACTAACCCATAAAACCCAGTCATGCCCACCCTGGTGCCTAGCAGGACCATACCCTACCCTACCCTGCAGTGACCCCTGGTAAGCACACTGCCTTGGAATCCCCAGCCACTGCCTGTATCCTTCTACACTAACATACTAAGATTATGAAACCTTACCAAGTTGTTTGTATGGTTGTGCCAATGTAAGCACACGGTGACAAATTTGTAAACATAATTGTCAGACCTCATACACTCTGAGAAGTGCATCTTTAGGGGATATCTTCATGGTGCAAACATAGGGTGACCAGATTTTAACAATGGTAAAGCAGCACAACATGGCCCTGGGGCAGGGGCGGGGTGGGGGTGGGGTGGGACAGGGGAAGCAGCAGAGCAGGGCCTGACCACAATGCAAACTTTGATAAGCAGTTCTTGATAATCACTTCTCAACAATTATTTGTTATTATTATAGTTTAACATTATAAAATTAACAAAAATAATATAAAACTCATATCCTGGTGAAATTGCCACATGGCAGCCAAAAACCGTATTTTCCCTTCCTGTTCTCCTGCCAGTTGATGCATTCTTTCCAAAAATTGGGACTTTTTTAAAACACCATGAGACACGGGACAAATTGTTAAAAAGCAGGATGTCTGGTCACCCTATGCAAACATTTTCAAATAAACCTAGATGATAAAGCTCACTACACACCTAGGCTATATGGTATGGTCTATTGCTCTAGGACTACTGTATAGCACATTACTGTGCTGAATACTACAAGCAATTATTACACAAGGGTAAGTGTGTAGCTAAACACAGAAAAAGTATAAAAAATACAATATAGGCTTGGCACCCATAGCTCAGTGAGTAGGGCATCAGCCACATACACCAAGGCTGGCAGGTAGGAACCCGGCCAGAGCCTACTCAACAACAATGACAACTGCAACAGAAAATAGCCAGGTGTTGTGGAGGGAGCCTATAGTCCCAGCTACTTGGGAGGCTGAGGCAAGAGAATCACTTAAGCCCAAGAGTTTGAGGTTGCTGTGAGCTGTGACGACACAGCACTCTACCAAGGGTGACCTGCCTCAAAAGAAAAAAAAAATACAGTATAAAAGGTAAAAATGGTACATCCATAAAGGGCACTTACCATGAATGGAGCTTGTAGGATGGGAAGTTGCTCTGGGTGAGTCAGCGAGTGGTGAATAAATGTGAAGTCCTAGGGTGTTACTGTACACTACTGTAAACTTTATAGACACTGTACACTTAGGCTACACTAAGCTTATTTAAAATTTTTTTCCTTCTGTAATAGCAAATTAATCTTAGCTTACTGGAACTATTTCATTTTACTTTATTTGTTTTTTTCTAGGAGAGGAAAGATGGCTTGTTCTTTTTCTTGCTGTATTATTCTTATTTTGCATGGAAGTCTAGGTGTTTGATGAATGTTTTATTTTATGAACTTTTTACTTTTGTTACATTTTTTATTCTTTTGTAGTAACAGCTTAAAACACAAACATACAATTGTGGAAAATATTTTCTTTAAATCCTTATTCTATATGCTTTTTCCTGTTTAAATTTTGTTACTCCATAAAACTTTTGTTAAAAACTAAGCACAAAGACACACATTAGCTTTTACTTTATAAGACTTTTTTTAAAAACTAAGACACCAAGACACCTACACAAAATCAGGATCATCAAGCATCACTAGGCAATGGGAATTTTTCAACTCTGTTATAATCTTATGTAATATACCATATATGTAGTCCATTATTGACCAAAATGTCATTATGTGGCGTGTGACCTTAATATATATGTGTGTGTATATATGTTTATGTATGCATATATAATATACAAATGTACGTTATTATACATAACAATTCTATTGAGAAATAACTCACATTTTATAAAATTTATCACTTTAAATGTATACTTCAGTGGTTTTCACGTAATCATGCAATAATCACCACTAATATTAGAATATTTTCATTTCCCCAAAGAAGAAACTCCACATCCATTAGCAGTTACTCTCTATTTCACTCTCCTCTGTCCGGGCCCTGTCCCAGGGCAGGGTCTACTAAGACGTATGCAACTGGCACCACCCATTGAAGAAATATAAAGTTAGGAATGATGATAAAGAAAGAGACACAAGACACAGAATAGAATTATCAAAGGTGGGAGCTCAGGGGACTACTGCCCATTTGTGGGTTCTAGCGAGTGGCCTCAACTCTCTGTTCCACTCAGCTTTTATTGAAATCTATCTGCCCAGGTGGTAAGCTAAGGGAGGGAACAAAGACACCAGCAGATTCTTTGATTCAGCCTATCAGCTCCTATTATTATTATTAAGTTTAAGGATTTGAGCAGTTTTGAGAAATCCAAAACTTGAGTCTTGTATGGGGGCAGCCTCCTGTCTGGAGTCACACACACAGATTCCTAGGGCAGTGTTAAGCTCTGCTAGTTCACTGGGGAGCAAAATGCCACTGGCATTAGTCTCCTCTGAGGAATCAGTGGGAGAGAGGTATTGTCCTCTCATCACCACCCTCTGCAATAAGGTTATAAGCCCTCTTACCCATATCTCAGGGCTCAAGCTATTCCCTTGGTCTCTGCACCAGTCAAATGCAAATCTCCACAATGGGTATCTGCCTTGTCTGTTTAATAGGCAGGAAACAACCTAGATGATGTATCTTTTCTAGGACTTGCCACAGCCTCTTCTATGGCCATTGTTTTCCTCAAGAGTATTCACAGACGAAGCAGGGTATTTGTGTAAAGCTGTATCCCCAATAGGCTAGAGTTTCAGGAAAGGTCAGAGACTTGTTTAGATAAGAAATTTAGCAATGGCTGGCTTAAAGGTAAATTAGCTGATTTTTCCTTATTTGTACTCTCTCACCATACTTTTTAATTTTCCCTTTTCCTGGGGGTGCCCTCCCCTGCCAAGAATGTGGTCTTCAGTCCCCATTCTGCTTGCATCCTCCAAGCCCTGATCAAAATTAATTTACTTTCTGTCCCAGTAGGTATCTCTGAATATTCCACAGAAATGAAATCACACACTTTGGTCTTTTGTGACTGTCTTTTGTCACTTAACATACATAATGTTTTCAATGTTCATATGAAGGAACCCCGAGGCCAGGGTAGACTCCCACCTCATAAAACAGACCACCTGCTGGGAGACTTTTCAGGCAGGGATTTTCTGAGCACTGGCTGACT
>CAUYQV010071689.1:0-20062 GCA_963574575.1 Galagoides demidoff | reverse complement strand
TTTTTTTTTTTTGAGACGGAGCCTCAAGCTATCCCCCTGGGTAGAGTGCCATGGCATCACAGCTCATAGCAACCTCCAACTCCTGGGCTCAAGCGAGTCTCCTGCCTCAGCCTCCTGAGTAGCTGGGACCACAGGCGCCCGCCACAACGCCCGGCCATTTTTTGGTTGCAGCCATCATTGTTGTTTGGCGGGCCCGGGCTGGGGATTCCAACCCGCCACCTTAGGTGTACGTGGCTGGTGCCTTAGCCGATTGAGCACAGGCGCCGAGCCTTTTTTTTTTAAAGAGTCTCACTCTGTTGCCCTGAATGCTGTGGTGTCATCATAGCTCACAGCAACTTCAAACTCTCAGGCTCAAAGAGATCCTCTTGCCTCAACCTCCCAAGTAGCTGGGACTATGGGCACCCGCTACCGTGTCCAGCTAGTTTTTCTATTTTTAGTAGATTTGAGTAGATACAGGGTCTTGCTCTTGCTGAAACTGGTCTCTGAACTCCTCCTGCCTCCACCTCCCACAGTGCTAGGATTACTGAAGGTGAGCCACTGTGCTGGTCTGACTCTCCCATTAGGTTTGTGTCCAGATAGTTGATTTAGGAGGTGATTCCAGGGAGGAGTCAAGCTTCAAGGCTCTTCTGTGGCGGTTTCTTCAAATACACAGTGGGATAAAACAAAACTGTCAGGGGAAGAAAGGGAAATGCCTCTTAACCTCATCTACTGACACATTTGGTGAAGGGCGGCCTCATGGGTGTTTAACTCCTCTGCGCTTCTGGGTTGCACGTGTGTCAGAGAAGCCCCAGGGCAGCAAGCAAGAACCTCAGGTCTGAGATAAGACCTAAAGGGTTGCCTGGTACAGACCTGGTTGAAGCCTGTGTGGAAGTGGTTGCTTATGGCAGTGGCTGGAGCAAGGAGGTGGGGCTGAGATTACCATACAGGGACCCTGTGTGGGTGTCTCCTTCACTGCTCTTTCCCAGGCACTTAGAACAGTGGTCAGCACACAGTGAACCTTAATGAGCATTTGCTGAATGAAAGGTGCTGCCTGCCGTCTGGTGTGGGAAAAGGCAAGGAGTAATGAGTTAAGGAAATCAAGTGGGTTGTAGGCTAGGATGGGGTAGGTGCAGGTTGTCAGGGGGCTGGCAGCAGAAGCCTAGCTGATCTGGCAGGGAGGGGAGGCCAGAGGATTTCTGGAGATGTTCCCTAAGCTGAAATCTGGAAGATGAGCAGGAGTTAAGGGCACACCTGATTTACAAAGCATTTGTACATCTAAGTAAAAATATCAGTGACAAAATCATATGTAACACATACCAAGTTCTTTGTGTGTGCCAGATACAATGGTGAGTACCTGATGGGCCTTGCTATTTAATCCTATAGCATGTGGACTATTTGATCCGTTTTACCAGGGAAACCTGAAGCTCAGAGAAGTCAGGTGACTTCCAGACATGTAGCTACAGGGAAGAGATAACACCCCCCTCCCCATTTTATGTAGGGAGATTGAGGCCCAAACCAGGGCAGTGAGTTGCTTGTGGTCACAGAAAATTAAAGGCAGAGCTGGGACTAGAATCCAGGTTTCCTGACTCCCGGGCTTGTTTTCCTGCTCCAGAGCTAGACAGACAGAACAGGGGCATAGAAATGGGGTGAATTAAACAGCTAGGCTGAGCTGGATGGGTACTCCCTCCCCAGCTACTATCAAAAGAAGCTGAAGGAAGGTTCCTACAAGGCCCAAGAGATGGCATCAGCCATAGGCCAGCTGCGGTTGAGGAAGAAGCTTCCCTACAATCCCCAGCAGGCAGAGAGCTCTGAAGTCCCAGAACGAAGGGTCCTCAGGATCCTGAGCCGACTAAAGGAGCATGACTATGGTGAGGGCCCTGGGCAAGGTGGACTGGGCTGGGTGGGGACTCTGTTCTCCTGCCTACCTGGTTGTCTATACACCAGACCCAGGGAGCTGAGAGGCTTGGTTTCCCACTTGGGCTTAACTGTGTGCAGCAGTGAATGGGCTGACCATCACCATTCCACATTGCACCCTCTAACAATGGACTCCCGCACAGGTTGGTCCCAAGAACTAGGATTGAGAAGGGAGCATCTATACAGAGCACCCAGCTTGAGCACCCTCTGGGGTCAGTCACTAGGCCCTGGGCAGATGAACTATAATTTAATCTTCATGATCATGGTTTTTTTTTTTTTTTTTTTTGAGACAGAGCCTCAAGCTGTCCCCCTGGGTAGAGAGCTATGGCATCACAGCTCACAGCAACCTCCAACTCCTGGGTACAAGTGAGTCTCCTGCCTCAGCCTCCTAAGTAGCTGGGACTACAGGCACCTGCCACAATGCCCGGCTATTTTTTGGTTGCAGCCATCATTGTTGTTTGGAGGGCCCAGGCTGGATTCGAACCTGCTACCTTAGGTGTATGTGGCTGGCGCCTTAGCCACTTGAGCCATAAGTGCCAAGCCCATGATGTTTTTATCCCATTTTACAGATGGGAAAACTGAAACTGATGAAGTTTAAGCGACTTGCCCAGTTGTCTCCAACTAGTGTGTTAGAAAGGGAAGTTTATACCAAGGTCTGACCCCCCAAACTATGTTCTTTTCACTGGGCAAGCCTGCCTCCCAAGTACCATTTATTAGGCTCCGACTGTGTGCCAAGTGATGGGACAGGAGCTTTGCAGTGTTTTTGACTTTTTTTAAATCTCACGGCACACTTGAACCTATACTATAGTTAATCTTTTGTGGCACACTTAGATTATGTTGATCCCCCCCCCCAAAAAAAAAGAGTAAAAAAAGAAAATACTTCTTGTGCTTTGAACTTCTTTTGAAAACAATTTTTTTTTTTTTTTTTTTGACCGGGGCCAGGTTTGAACCCACCACCTCCGGTATATGGGGCCGGCACCCTACTCTTTTGAGCCACAGGTGCCAACCCATTAATTAATGATCTTTAAAATTCTTCATAGCACACCAGTGTGCTGCAGAAAAACCGTTGAAAATCACTGTTCTAGAGTGAGACTATCAGACTCTGCCAGGATCCATCACAAAAACATCTGCTCCTTTTGAAACTGTTACCAGCCCTGACTAGGTGCTCAGGGGTCAGCTGAGTGCTTTGCATGTATGACCCTTAGAACCTTTGCCAGCACCTCTGTGAGGTGGGAACCGCTATTTTCTCCAGCTTACAGCATCAGGGAGAGGTTAAGTGGAACTTGCCCAAACCCACTCAGCTCATTATGTGGCACAGCCAAGATTTCATCTGCATCTGCCTGCCTCCCAAGGCCAGGCATGCTCTGGAGTATTCCCCCTCCTGCCTCCTTTTCCACCAGCTGCCAGCCTGCAAAGCCCCTATGTCCAGGTACCCTGCATCCCGCTGTGCCCACAGTTGGACAAGAAGTCCGTCCGACGGAAGCAGGGCAACCACTACATGCTAGAGCAGACCGCCCCCACTGGCCTGGGTCCTGACATCGGTAGCCTCTTCTTCCCGTCAGGATCTCAAGAAGGCAGGTGGGTGTCCAGACAGCAAGGGCCCCAGCCCAGGCCCTTCCACGGCCTAGTGCCCGGGCAACTCATCTTTCCAAGAGATGATGGCTGGGTGACTACTTACTCCAGTGAGGAGAAAGGAGGGATGGGAAAGAAACTAACCTTTGTTGAGGGCTTGTATATCAGACAGATTGTTTCACCAAAGCCAGAGTTCTCATGCCTTCCGGTGCTCAGGACTCAGGGGCATAAGTATGTACTTTTTAGGCTGGCACTATCCTCCCTTTTCCCTACAAGGAGTGCCTTTGTCCTAGTCTGGCTCCGTATTAGGAGTAGCTGGCTTAACCTGGGCAGAGAGGAATGTTCTCTCTGCAGCAGACCCCTCCCATAACCCCCAAGGGGAAAGGAGCCCTGGACTTGGAATCAGGCCAGTAAGCCCAAGTACTGGCTCTATTATTTCCCACCTGGGCATGTAGGAATGGCTTATGTCTTGGCAAGACCTTAGGGAGAGGGCCAAACATCTCTCATCCTTTTGCCCACTACTCTCCCCAGGGAACATAGCTCTGATAGCAGAAAGTGGCTCAACTCTGTGTTGGCTCGAACTCACTGACCGTCTGGAGTCCTGACTCTAGGCAGCTGTTCAAGGCCTGTAGACAGATGGTCACCAGGCAGGGGTTATGGCTGGAGCTTGCTTTTGTGGCCTGATAAGCCAATAAACACCAAGAACTTCAGCCTCTATGCCTGGTGCCAAGGCTGGGCCCCAGGTCTTCACCCCACCCTTGGCTCTCAGAGTACAAGGCTCCAGTGCCCTCCCATCCCCAGGCAAGACACAGTTCAAAGACCTGCCCAGAGATGGGGCTCCTGCTACAGGTGCCTCTGTGTACAAAGTTTCTGAACACTCTCAAAGAACAGAGCTGGCCCTCTCCTCATATGAATATCTCCCCCTTTGGACTGGAAGCTGAAAAAGGCAGAAATTCTCTCTCCCACCTTGCTCTAAGGGAGCAGTGGACATGAGGGAAAGATACAGCCCCTGAAATCATCAAGCCGTGTGGGAAGAACAGAGGTGGCCTCAGCCATGCTCTTCCATGACAAAGCCCCAAGACTCAGGGGTCTCCTTTCTTTATTGCCTAAAGGAGTGGGACCTTCCCCCCAACCCACACACCACCCAGACTATTTCTTTACCAAAGAGTCTCTCCCTGGGACTGATAGCTCACAGGGTTAAACACACAGCCACAGGAAGAGATAGGAAGCCAGGGACTAAAATGAGGACAAGCATCTGACAAGTTTAAAACATGTATTTAAAATACAATTTATAAAATGCTTAATCTGCCGACTCAGGAGCCCGCGGTGCAGGGTGTGGTGGGGGTGAGCAGCTGCCTGCTACAGCAGCAGAGCAAGACTGCAGGGGTGCAGCCCTCCCTCCCATGCCCTTCTGTTCAGACACCCACGGGGCCCATGTGCACCCCTGGGATCACACAAGAAAACAGGACCCCAGAGGTTTCTTGAGTCTCTGCTTACCAGGGAGGCTGGGTGCAGCCCTGCCGGCCCATCCCTGAGCAGAGCACCCCCAGATGGGGCAGAGCAGGGTATGGCTGGGCAGGGCAGGGCTGGGCGGGGCAGGTGGGCTCTGGAAGGGGCTGATGGTAGCAGATAGGGTGTTGCCTCCTGCCTGCAGGTGGGGAGCACCCTGATTGAGTGGGCTGAGAAGGGTTGGTCACCAGGCCTGTACCCCCAGCTCCTTTGGTTATAGGCTGACATCAGAGTAGTGGCTCATGGGAAGCGGTTAGCTGGAAGGTCTGAGGCCTGGCTCATGGGGTCAGGGAGGAGCTCGAGGAAGGGGGCAGTACCATGAAGGCAGATAAAGGGGCAGCAGCCTCAGGTTTTTGCCCCCCATTCCCCTGGGGTTTTCCAAGCCAAAGCCTGCAACTTACTTTAAAAAAGAAAAGGAAAAACAAAAGCACTTAAGGAAAGTTACAGACAACTACTAAAAAAAACCCCCACACAAAATCCAAACCGTTTTCTCATCTTCCCTCCCTCCTCCCCCCAATACAATAAAGTTTCCTGTTTTCTTTTTAAAATTTTGCTTGCCACCTCTCTATCTGGAAGCCAGGGCATAACTGCTGGTGGGTGGTGACAGGCACACAGTGGGCAGAGCCCCATCTTTGGCAGGAGGGAGGTGGCAGCACCAATCCCTGCCACATCCTCAATCCAGACACCCACCAGCCGGCCTTCATGCGGCTCCCACTGGAGGGGGTGGGGTAAGAACAGGTGGTCCCAATGGCTGAGCAATGAGCACTCCTGGACTTCCCACTGGGACTACCTCTGCATCCTTCTCCAATTGAAACGACAGTCTCATGTTGGGCCAGAAACCACTATTACATGAGGGATGGACACTATACATTTAGAATGTGGACACCTGGTTAGGGCAGTGGAACTATAAAGATAGCAGCCAACTTTCTTCCTTGCTCACCCCTGGAGACAATTCTCCCTCTTACTTATTGAAGCCGTGTTCCAGCTTTGCTTTAGGAAAATTCCTGGCTTCATACAGCTACAAGGCTGTGCCATGGACTAGTCACTGATTCACCTGGCAGCTGGCCCTTCCTCCCAAGGGGAAATTATAGTGGGACATGGCTTGCTGGTCTGGCCTACCATTCCCACAGCTCCCACAAGGCTGAGAGCTGGGTGAACCAAAAGTAGAGTGAGCCAGTCAGTGAAACTGAGCTCACCACTTTGGCCACCATGTGCTGCCTAATCACAAAATCATACCAACTACTCTAAGACTTATCTGCTGGTCAGGAATGGGGTGGCCATCTGGCTAGCTGAGGGATAAGGTGCAGTGCAACAGAAGGGACGGGAGAGCTTGGGCGCTGCTCTAGGCAGTTGCCTCTTCCACCTCCAGGAGCCAAAGCAAATCTCCAGGGACAGAGTAAGAACTACCTTCATTCCAGGCCCTTGCTCTGGAAAAAGGGGTGAAGGATAGCCTAGGTCTATGGGGAACCAGTCTGTTATCAATCTTTGCAATGCAAAGCTTTTCTTTTCCCAATTTTATTCAAAATGGTCTGCTCCCAAGGTACTGATTTCACACAGGAAATGTACCAAGTAAAGTTACTGAGCTGGGGCCATCAATGGAGATGGAGCACCACAGACAGTTAAGAGTTCAAGCCTTGCTGGAGTGGGAGGATCTAGCTACCTTCTGACCACTTAAGGAAGAAGGCTCAGAGTCCTGGAGCCAGACTCTCCCCTGCTCTTCCTGTACTGACAGCAAAATCCTGAACAATCTCACATCCTTTACTTCTAAATCCAGGAGTGCAGTCTTACTCCCTGATACTCCCTGTTTTCTTCTAGAATTAGCAAGCCTGGCTGGTAGGGAACCACCCTGAGGGGTATGGGAAGGGGAAGTCTGTACACTTTCCCTATGTCCCAAAATACTAGAGGTGGGGTTGGCACCCTCCCCAGGCTCTCTGAGCCTACAGAGCCAGCCCAGTCTCCAGGCAAGGCCAAGATGTCCTGGGACTTAGCTGGGGGAGGGAGGTATAGGCATGGGGTGCTCATCTGTCCTGGGGGCTACAGAGCCCTGCCCCTTTTCTGGGCGGCAGTAGGAATACAGAAGCTAAGTTCATCAAAATCCTATTGGTTAATGTTTCTAGTGAATGTCCTAGAAACATTTTTAAGTAGACTACCAAACTACCTTTTCTCAATTAAAAATTCATTAAACTGCTAAAACCCCTCCCATGCGCTTTTTCTTGCAAATCAGATATTTGTATAAACAAACAAAAATAGGAAAAAAAAAAAAGAAAGGATATTTTCAAATGGAACTTACTTTTTAAGTGATGAAGACATGCACTTGGGGGTGGGTAGGCAGGAGTTCTCATTTGTGTTTTGAAATCCCAAATTAATGAGCATGATAAACTGTTATTGCTGGCACTAGCTTTACCCCAAGTGGCCAAGTGGCACTGCCTGACTCTCTACTCTGAGTCCTTGGTGGGTCCCCCCAACCCTCCCCTAACCCCGACCCTTTCCCTTTCCATTGACTTGGGACAGCCCTTGTCAACATGCCAATCACAGTGGGAAGGGAGGGAAGGGGGGAGGTCACAGTGCATGGGGTTCAAGGTCACAGTGGGCGGAGCAAGGGGGATCACAGTGCAAGTAAGTCAGGTCGTTCCCTCTGCTCAAGTCCAGCTGTCTGCCACAGCAGTGCAACCCGTGGCGGACGACCCAGGAGGCGGTGATGGTGGCAGCGGCAGCATCCTTTCTTGCCTGCATTTATCTGCGCTGTTTGAAGCCTTGTGACCCATCAGGACCCAAAGGCTGTCTGATCACATTATTGGGCTGCCTGCTGTCTTCGGGTTGGGAGATCCTGGTTGGCCTGAAAGGAAGAGTATCAGAGGAAGGATATAAATGATGTCACCTTAATTGGTGACACCTCCATCTTAATCAACCATCCTTGCAGCCTGGGGCAGAAGTCACAGTGGCTGTCAGCCAACTCTGGCTCCATGAGTCTGCTTCTTTGGCAAGCAGACTCAGGGTATCTCTTAAGTTGGAAGGCCCTTAAGAGGTAGGGCCAGCGGTCCATGCTCACTTCTAGCAGCCACAGCATTCTACTCCCCAGTTTGAGTCACCATCATTCATTTGTAGGTAGGGGAGTGCTCAAGGCCCTATTTTCCCCAGAGGCAATGACTAAGGACAGCATATCCTCCACATAACCATGTGGCACACAGACTCTCCAGAGTGTCAGGCCAAGAGCTCAGGAAAGGGACAGACAGAGTCCTGCCATTTCTATCTTCCTGCTTTTCTCTTCAAACCATGTGGTGGTTAAAGACTGACTCAAATCACTACAAAAGACTAAATAAAGGAAATGTATACTTTTTGCACTCCAGAGACAGTAACAAATAACCCCCTCAAAATTATGGAAGGATGGGAAGTACATAGATTTGTCCTTTAACTACTAGAATAACAAACCAAAAAGGCCCCTCAAGGTTAGAAAGAGGCCCTCTTAACAAACACTACTTTACCAGGAAGTGACAAACTTACATAATACAACCTCTCTAGAGAAATACTACTGCAGAGAAAAAAATGCCCAAGAGTACAGCCAGGCGTGGTGGCTCACGCCTGTAATCCTAGTACTCTGGGAGGCTGAGGTGGGTGGACTGCTTGAGCTCATGCATTCGAGACCAGTCTGAGCAAAAGTGAGACCTCGTCTCTACTAAAAATAGAAAAAACTAAGGCAAAAGGATCTCTTGAGCCCGAGTTGGAGGTTGCTGTGAGCTATGACACCATAACACTCTACCAAGTTTGACAGCTTAAGACTCTATCTCAAAAAAAAAAAAAAAAAGCCAAGAATAAAAAAAACTTAGAAAACCACAGTGGGCTACTAGAGACCCTGAAGATATTATAGAAACACTTAACTGGGCACTTTCCACTGCCAGCCAGGGTTCTCAGCACCCTGTATTCAGTGACCTGCACAACTCGATAAGGTAGGGACTATCGCTATCCCATTTTTCAGACTGGGCAACTAAGGCCCGAGGGAGGTTATGTTGGTTAATTAAGAAGAGGCAAATGTTGGGAGGCACCCATAGCTCAGTGAGTAGGGGGCTGGCCACATACACCAAGGGTGGCAGGTTCGAACACAGCCGAGATAAACAACTGTAATAAAAAAATAGCCAGGTGTTGTGGCAGGTGCCTGTAGTCCCAGCTACTTGGGAGGCCGAAGCAAGAGAATTGCTTAAGCCCAAGAGTTGGAGGTTGGCATGGCGCCTATGGCTCAAGTGGCTAAAGCACCGGCCACATATACCTGAGCTGGTGGGTTTGAATCCAGCCTGGGCCTGCCAAACAACAATGATGGCTACAACCAAAAAACAGCCAGGCATTGTGACAGGCGCCTATAGTCCTAGCTAATCGGGATATGGAGGCAAGAGAATCGCTTGAGCCCAGGGGTTGGGGGTTGCTGTGAGCTGTGATGCCATGGTCCTCTACCCAGGGCAACAGCTTGAGGCTCTGTCTCAAAAAATAAAAAAAAGAATTGAGAGGTTGCTACGAGCTGTGATGTCATAGCACTCTACTAGGGCAACAGCTTGAGACTCTTATCTCAAAAAAAAAAAAAAAAGTGGGCTGGGTGTGGTGGCTCACGCCTATAATCCTGGCCCTCTGGGGGGCCAAGGGCGGGTAGATTGCTTGAGCTCAAGAGTTCAGACCAGCCTGAGCAAAAGCAAGACCCTATCTCTAATAAAAATGAAAGAAAAACAAAAAACCTGAGGCAAGATCGGTTGACTCTAAGAGTTAGAGGTTGCTGTGAGGTATGACGCCAGGGCACTCTACCCAGGGCGACAGCTTGAGACTCTGTCTCAAAAAAGAGGTAAGTGGCAGACTTTGATTCAAGTCTATTCCTATGACCTCTACTCAATACTGCCCCCAGTGCCTGCAGACCACAGACGCAGCATGCCAGCAAACTACCACCTCCAAGTATCCTGCCAGGCTTTTAAGGGGGTCCCCAGGTGATGTGGCTCAGACAGGGAACTAGCCCCAGCAGGCTCCTGCCCTGATTCTGCTTGCTTCTCACTCTCTATGTGCAGCCAGGTTGCATTCCTCCTCCTCCTCCTCAGGGTGGACTGGAACAGTGGTCACTGGCCAGCCCTGCCAGCTACACTCACCTGTCAAGGATAGGTTTCTCCTGCTCCTCCTCGGGGCTGGCGCTGCCCAGGATCCGCTTCCGGGCCTCGGCGTACTCCGCCTCTCGCTGCGCTAGGGACTTGACTGGAAGGGCTGGCCTGCTGGTGGAGTTGGGGCTGCTGACCACACCGTTGCTGGTGGGCCTCTTGAGGATGCGGATCTGTGGAGGGGGCCCCGTGGGAAGGCTATCGTCCTGAATCACAATGGGCACTTTGGGAGGAGATTTGGATTTCCTGCTGACAAAGAGCAAACACAGCTTCACAAATCCTACTCCTGACTACAGGCCCCCTCCATATCCCGTACCACCACCCTCATCACTTTCCTCTCCCTCCCCGACTAATTCTATCCATTACTCTCTGGCCTCTGACCAGACAGAAAAACTTCCATTCCTCAAGAGGGTTTCTCAAAAAAGCAAGTTTCCACCAACTCTAGCAGTCCCCAGGAACCCCTCCTCTACCCTAACCCCTGGTGAGGGGGCTAGAACACCAATTCATTCTGGGACTTCTATCCCCAGTTATCACAGTGCCGTCAACCACGATTTGGCCCCTATGACAAAAACATTTCATGTCCAGAATCCAATAACTCCAGTTAAGATCCCAACTTTCTTACACAGACCAGAGTATGACCGGCTTGTTAGACTAGGGTTTAGCCAAGTGTTCAGCTCCTCAGCCAGGTTCTTCTATCATGTGCTCAAACCAGTCAGATACTACAAAGGAGCCTGCTAATATCATCCCTGCCTGGCATCAAGACAGGATTTACAAAACTGCCTCAGCCTTCTGGTGACAGTGACCTGTGCCCCTCAGAGACACACCAGACAATTGAATTGCCTCTTCAAAAGAGCTTCTGAGCAGAGAAACCTCCCTCACCAGGGCTCTCTGGTGTGTTGGACAGCGGCGGGGCTGGGGTGAAGGATGATCCCAGAAACAGTGCTTGGCAATGCTCAAAAGAGAGGCATTGTCCAAGTCTGTTGGACGTGCACATCAAGGCAATGTGTCCACAGGAGAAGCGGGAATTAACAAAAAACAAAGAGGGAAAACAACACGGGAAGGGAAAGAAACAAAAGCCACAGGAGAAGAAAGGACCCCAGGTAAGGAATGGCCACTCTGAAACAGCCACCAGGACCTTCCTTAGAGCAGTCAACTAGCTTTTCTTAAGAATTAAACAGGTCCATAGGGGCCTGTTTTCAGAGCCTTAGTTGTCAGGAGGGACAAGAACTACAGGAACTCAGCCGCTGCCAGGATGAACTGGAACAAGTCCTAGGTGGAACAGGAATGGCATGGAAAAGGGACTGTAACCAGGGGTTAGTGTAGTTGCTGAGATGAACAGACAGACAAGGAGCCAGGAAAGCTAGCAGGCTGGCAGAGCACCCCAGAGTTCCCTGGGGAATGTCCAAGTGGCCCCCTGTGCAAATCCAAAGAGATCCTCCCTCCTTCCTATCGCTCTCACTGTGGAAAATTCATAGGTTACCTGAGCCCAAAGACAAAACGCTGAAGTCAACTTTCACTTGCTCTGGAAACTCACCTTTCTCTGATGTCTGGGTAGGGAACAAAGCTATCCTTAAAGGTCTTTTCAAGAATTTCCTAGTCTTTTATTCCAGGATACCCTCACAAGACCCTAAACCACAAGTCACTGGGGGCCTAGAGCAGTCACGCCCAAACTCCTCCTATTAGAGAAACCTACCCCAAACTGCAGAGCAACCAGGGGCACAGTCAGGCCCAATACAAGTCTTCCAGCCTGTCACCTCCCACTTTCCATCAGATGACCTCATATAGGGGCCCCATAAAGGTTAGAGGCAAGTGCAATACCCCAGCCTCACTCCCAAAGCCTAGCCACACCATGTCACGGTCTCCAACATGGAGGGAAGGGTCCGCTGCCCAGGAGCCTAACCTGCTAAACCTATCGGCCAGCTGGAGAATACCACTGCCTGCCCAGCTCTCTAACAGAAGAGAGCACGAGTCCTCAGACCAGACAGCAGCCTTACCTCTCCTTTTGTGTGATCTTCAGTTTTTTTTCCAACCGTCTGTCTATTTCCTAGAGGAAAAAAATGTATATAAAAAGTGGAAAAAAATCTCTCTCAAATAAAAACTTATGTCTCTATTTTCAGATCTAATGGCAGTGCCCTCTTCTCTAGCCACAGATATGACTGTGTCTTTCAAGGTAATGGATGTGGACTACACCTGGGGTCATCTCCCTTCTACCCCCATGGCTACCGCAATGGTTGTAACCTCTGCCTAGTCTCCAACTAGTCTCCTTATTGCCAAGCTGTCCTTTATAGAGCCACTCAAATCAACTTTCTAAACATGAATCTGTGTCACTTCCCCACTCAGAACTCAACTGCTTACAGAACCAAATCTAAGCTGCTAAGTAAGCCTCACCCATACCTTCTGTTCTTGTTTTACTAACCCCCAGAAACCAGTGTGCTGTTCCACCTGTCTGTGATGTCCTATCCCCCTAGATACTCCCGTTTATCCTAGACAATCCAGCTTGGATGAATGCCTCTACTTTGTGAAGTCTTCTCTGCTCCTCAAGGATAAACTCTCCCTGTTACATTCCTTCGTGGTCACATGCATCAAATATTTTATCTATTTTCTACTGTTAAGGACTTGAGCTTTCTGCGACTAACACACCTAAAAAAAGGCCTAGAGTAAAACAGAAGCCAATGTTTGTGGTCCATAGGCTACCAGTGGACAGTGGGGTAACCTGAAGAAGAAACAAGAACTCTGAGGGTACAACATGGATTTCTCTGAGAACTAGTGCCTGACAGGTCCTGATTAACACAATGCCACCATTTTAGAAAAAAAAGCAAAAAGAAGAAAGATGCTGAGAAGGAGTAGCAGGCAGAATTACCAATACGTTCTAGCCCTCACCTCCCACTATGCTGAGCCTAACCTCTCCAAGTCCTGGGCAGGACATCAGTGCCTATGGCAACTTGAGCCCACAGTGTTCAGCACAGGAACTCTGTGGCACCTCCACACCTTCCTGTGTGAGTGTCCATACCCTGGATGAGGGCTTGCAGAGAAACTGTGCACAAGGACAAACCCCCAGCTTCTTGGTTATCTCACTCACTCCCAGTGAGGGCTGGGCCACCTGGCTACTGTGGAAAAGGGAGAAACTGATTTTTTTTCTTTTAGATACAGAGTCTCACTTTGTCACCCTCGTCAGAGTGCTGTGGCACCACACAGCTCCACAGCAACCTCCAACTCCTGGGCTTAGGTGATTCTCTTGCCTCAGTCTCTGAGTAGCTGGGACTATAGGTGCCCGCCACAATGCCCAGCTACTTTTTTGTTGCAGTTTGACCAGGCCGGGTTTGAACCCACCACCTTCGGTATATGGGGCTGGCGCTACCCACTGAGTCATAGGCGCTGCCCAAAAAGGGAGAAATTGTATACAAAATTATTTTTCTCTGGAGAGGTCTATAATAGTGGTTCTCAACCAGACTCCAGTCTGCCCCCAGGGGACATTTGGCAATGTCAAGACATTTTTTTGATGGTTACTACTGGGGCAAAATGGATGCTACTGCCAGCGAGTAGAGCCCAGAGATGCTGCCAAACATCCTACAATGCAGAGGACAGGCCCTACCACAAACATTTATCCAACTCTGTATGTTAACAGGCCAAGATTGAAAAACCTTGATTTATAAGAGACATGGGATTTTCAAAGAAGTCCATCACTCACAAAACATTAAGAACCACAGCTATAATAAGAAGGCTTTGAAATGTGCTGAGATCCGCCTCACAGCCCGGCGTGTGCCCTGACTCCGGGAATACTCTGTATATTATGAAAGGACTGTACCCTGTAATTGATAGGTACAGTTGAAGCTGGTTACCCACATTGTTAAAATCTTACAAATTCTTATCAATTTGTTTGAATTACTGAATACTAAGAATTTTTCTTTCTTTTTGAGACAGTGTCACTCTGTTGCCCAGGTTGGAGCGCAGTGGTGTCATCATAGCTCACAGCAACCTCAAACACCTGGGCTCAAGCAATCCTCCTGCCTCAGCCTCCTGACTAGATGGTACTACAGGTATGTACCACCACATTCGACTAATTTTTCTATGTTTTGTAGAGATGAGGTTTATGTTGCCAAGCTGGTCTCAACCAATCCTCTTTCCTCAGCTTCCCGAAGTGCTGGGATTACAAGTGTGAGCCACTGGGCCTGGCCAAGAATTACTTTTTCCTGTAAATCAAATATCATTATGAAGTTATCTCATCTTAGCATCTATTGCTTATTTATTTTTGAAATATGGAACATTTCACAAATTTGCCTGTCATCCTTGCAGAGGGGCCATGCTAATCTTCTCAGGATCATTCCAATTTTAGTGTATGTGCTGCTAAAGCAGGCACAGCATCTACTGTTTAATATTGATGAAGCTAGGCCAGCTTCCTTCCTTTTGGTTAGCACTTCCTGGAATGTGTTTTTTCTCACCTTCTCATGTCCTTAATTCATGTTTTTTATAAACAATATGAACTAGATTAGTCATATGAAGCTAGATTTAAATCCAGTCTCCACTGATACCCATTCAGGTTGGTGCTGACTTGTGTTTAAAATATATTTATTTACAGGGTGGCGCCTGTGCCTCAGTGTAGGGCATTGGCCCCATATACCAAGGGGTGGTGGGTTCAAACCCGGCCTCAGCCAAACTGCAACAAAAAGTAGCAGGGCGTTGTGGCTGGCGCCCGTAGTCCCAGCTACTTGGGAGGCTAAGGCAAGAGAATCACCTAAGCCCAAGAGCTGGAGGTTGCTGTGATCTGTGACGCTGCGGCACTCTATTGAGGGCGACAAAGTGAAACTCTCTTAAAAAAAAAAAAATATTTACAATACACCAGCCTCTGGAGAGGCTAAAAGGCACTAAAACAAAAACCTCTCACTCAAGCTTGGAACACAGCTGGCACTAAATGAACGCTCAGCGACTACATGGGAAAGGTTCAATAGTAAGAGAATGACCTGGATGTTTTCTGTGGACAAACACAGATGCTGACACAGAATCTTATGCCTACTGCATACTTTGTGTCAGAACTGTATTAAATCTGTTAATATCAGAGTTATTGCCTGAATAAACACTGTCTCACGTTAATCTAATGCCCATTACCTTTTAAGAGCTTTTCAAGGCTTTTCACGAATGACTTCTTGTTTTAAAGTTCCACACTGGATCACTTTGCTCCAACCTGAAAATGAGACTGCCTATTCAAGTTTCTCCATCGTAAGTGCAAGGTTTAACATCTGTAGGATTTCAGATGCCTTCGAACTGGGTTGAACCTAAATGCCTGCATAGGCAAGGCAAGAGCCAAACTCCATATGCAGGGGGCACACCCAAGGATGTGAAGAAGGGGCTGCAAGAGCATTCGCCTGCCTAGACAGGCCATCACCAAATCTTGGCTGATAGGGCTAGATATGCCACTTCAGAAGAAACTGAAGTCAAGACTTTTATGGGAAAGCTCTCAATTCTTAAACTTCATTATGTTAAACTCTTACTTTCATTATCACTGTGAGGGTCAAATAAGACATAGAAGCAAATGGGACTAATATTATATTAATATGTTAGCTGAATTTGAGAGGTTTCACCCAAATTTCCTCTCAGGAGAGCAAACTGCTGATTTCTCTAGGGCTCTAGGGAAGATGACTCTGCCCGGTCCCAGTATGTGAAACCTGGGTAGAAAAAAGACCTCACAGAGGACATTATGGGCTATGTCTGAGTAAATGTGCCTCTGTCCCCAAACCAGAACATAACCAGCATAGCTGGCACATAATATAATGCCACTGGTTACAAAAATAATGCCATACATCAATATAATGCTTTACAGCTATCAACATACTTTGTAAACAAAGTATTCTGCTCACACTAGCCCTGTTTGATAGACAAAGCAGCTTTGGTCCTTCTCTTGTTAGATGTGGGTAATGTGTCTCAGAGAAGTTAAGGCACTTACCCAAGGTCACAAAAAAAGCAAACTGTAAAAAGGCAAGTTTCTGAACTAGGCTTTTGAGGTTCCCAGGCTGACACCATCCCATAATTGCTCATATTCCTGTAAATGCTGGTAAAAGCTGTAAGACAATGATCATCTATCCACCATCTCCCCTGCTCCCACACTGCCCTCTGGCACTCCAAAAACTAAAACTCTTTTCCAACTCCTTCGTGTCAGACTTCACGTGAAGGCTTTATCAGAGCTGGAGAGGAATTCTTCCATCAGATTATAGAATGGAATATAAACTCAAGTTGCTCTGGTGGAAAACAGATCCTGGTCACCTCCAGATGGCCAGCTGGACACCAGCACGCTCAGAGCCATCCAAACAAGAGAGAACGTGCTCTGCCAGCAGCTGGAGAGGGCACTGCATCTCGCTCTGGCGTCTGTCCAGGTATCATGAGTCAGTCCATTTTCTCCTCAGACAAGGCCTTGCAATCAATCTGCTTTCAGACTTGTGCTCTGAAAGCCTGGACCAAGTCAAAACTTTCCTATAGGGCACATGACAAGGAGAATGTGGGTTCTCCTCCACAGGCGCAATAGCTCAATGGAATTAAACAGGCCTCAGAATTTATGTTGTGTGAAGAAGCACCCAGACATGGGCCTGAAATAAGGAATCACATTACTCAAGGGTACCTTCTCTTTTTATAAGGATGCACAAAGCCCTGGCCAAGGTCAAGGCTCCTGTGTTAGAAGCTTGACTTCCAGGGCTATAAGCTCTGTGATTCTGCTCTGGAGGCATAAGGCAGGTGTTAGGGCATAAGCACATCACAGGGGAGGAATTTCCTCTGACTCTTCCTTTTCCTTCCTCCTGAGAAGTCTTATTTTTTTTGCCAAACAGCACAAAGCAGACTACAGAAGATGACACTTTATGTTGTACTGGTCCATATCCAAACCAAAAGATCTGCTTTTACCAAACCAAGGTTCCACTTGTACTGGGGCTACACCTCTACAAAAATGAGGTATACACTTCCTGGTCTGAGAGAACAAGCAAAGCCAGAAAGAAGGAAAGAGTAGAGAGGCAGGAAATCAAGAAGAACCACGATGGTGAGGGAGGGGTTTCTGAACGAGGCTGGTGCTTTATGGGAGGGAGGTAAAGGAGAGACCACAAGGGAAATGAAATCACATATCAACATCTGTGAATTTAACTCATCAGAGGAGGAAGTACAGCTTTATTGGCTGCTGCTGCCCTTAACCTTGCAATGGATGTGCCCGTGTGAGCCTTTAGCTGGGAGATGGGAGCCCCAGAGTGTAATAGGGATATGATCTTGCCAAAGGAGGAAAGCAGGGAAGGGGTCACCTTAAACAGTTTTTACACAGTCACAAGTTACAAAGGGAACAAAGAGGATAGTGGTGTGTCTGTAAGGCAAGGCAGATTACAATAACAGGTTCACTTCTGTAACATTAAGAGGTGGGTAAGAAAGGAAAGAGAAAGAAGAGAAGGTGAGAGGAGAGGGAGAAAGGCCGAGGAGAGAAATAGGCTGTTCTGGGCTTTGCTGTAAAGAACAGCAAGTACAGCACTATTACAGCTGTGTCTTTTCAGATCTAAATGTTTAAGAAACAGACTTTTCCGTTCACCTAGGGGTGAAGAAGCCCTGGGGGACTGATTCAAACCAGACAAATGCACAAGAGACAGAGTGAACAAACATCCTCATCTGTTATACTATGAAAGGGAGTCTTACCCTTCCTGGTACCTGACCTGCTGCTGTCCACTCCCCAGAGCCAGCACCCCTAAGCCCTGCCCCATGCCTCAGTTCCAGAGACAAAAGTGAACTGTTATGCTCCAACACAGCACCCCTCTCTTCAGTCACCAGAACAATCAACACAATTCCTGAGAAGTCAAGCAATCTTACATTAAATGGAGATATGAGAGATACCTGGGCTCTGAATTAGGAAATACTCTTTTTATTGGCAACAAAGCTACTATTTAAGTAACTTTTCCCAAATAATTTGCTTCTCTCTTGTTAGTTTTCATTTCAGAAGATGACATTTCTGATTCTCTCAAATTCAAAGAATGATAACTGTTTTGAGCTCCTGGTGAACTGCTATGTCCCACAGGGTCCCCTGGTCTTATCTAGCTTCACTGAGTCAGGAAGCACCAGTCTACAGTGGACCCTGCAGAGAGGTGAAGAAGAGGAACACAGAGAGTACAAGGATTTCTCTCAGAACCAGAGCCTCATTAACACAAAGGCATCATTTGAGACAAAAGCAAAGAGGAGAAAGATATTGCAAAAGGGTAGTAGACAGGACATTCTGGCCTTGAATTCCCACCACTGCAGGCCAGTGCTGGGCCTAATCTCATTGGTAGCCACAGAGCCAACCTATGTCAGGGTCTCTTGACAAAGCAGATTCCCAACCAAGGTACCTTATGCTTCCCATACTGCGAATCTGGATGAGATTCTGGCTCCTCTTACAAGGGCTCCAGTTCCATTTAAGAATCAAGCAAAAAAATTCATAGGTAGAACCAATCTACAATGGCAAAATTTGGCTTAAAACTGTAAGATAAAAAGGCCTCTGTACCTTTAAAATGTATCACTAGCCATTTCAAGTCCAGAATGTAATCCATAGATTTCTTCAAACAGCCTGCATGCTGGTTTAACGGTTTCATCCCTGCCTTATTTCTCTGGACCAGTGGCATAGTCGTGACAGTGTTCTACCATGGTAGAGATGGTAATTTCCAATGCTCCTGCTTATTCCACACCCCCTGGTTAGTGCAAGAGAGGGAAGCACTCATGGTCCTATTACCCAAGTTTGATTCTATAGGGATGCTTCAGGATCACTGCCAGGTTTTTAAAAAAAATTAACTCCTGGCCACACATAATGGGATAAGTCAAAAAAGCAAAAAGAATTCAAAGGTTGAGACACAAGATCCATAGGGCATAGCCAGACCCATTCACTGATTTGCCTATTAAACAAAGACAGGGGTTGGCTCGGTGCCTGTAGCTCAAGCCGCTAAGGCGCCAGTCACATACACCAGAGCTAGTAGGTTCGAATCCAGCCTGGGCCTGCCAAACAATGACAACTACAACCAAAAAATAGCCAGGCGTTGTGACAAGTGCCTGTAGTCCTAGCTACCTGGGAGGCTGAGGCAAGAGAATCAATTAAGCCCAGGAGATGGAGGTTCCTGTGAGCTTTGATCCCACAGCACTTAATCCGGGGTGACAGCTTGAAGTTCTGTCTCAGAAAACAAAACAAAACAAAAGATGGGGGGTTAGTTGGGAGTTGTGGTGGGCACCTGTAGTCCCAGCTACTTGGGAGGCTGAGGCAAGAGAATCACGTAAACCCAAGGGTTTGAGATTACTGTGAGCTGTGACGCCATGGCACTCTACTGAGGGCAACACATTGAGACTATCTCTCCCAGCACTCGGGAGGCTGAGGCAGGTGGATTGCTGGAGTTCACAGGTTCACAGATCAGCCTGACCAAGAGCAAGACTCCTGTCTCTAAAAAATAGCCAGGTGTTGTGGCGGGAACCTATAGTCCTAGCTGCTCGGGAGGCTGAGGCAAGAGGATCACTTGAACGCAAGAGCTTGAAGTTGCTGTGAGCTAAGATGCCATGGCACTCTCCCAAGGGTGACCAAGTGAGATTCTGTCTCTTAAAAAAAAAAAAAAGATTTGCCTTTTTTAGGTTGGGTGTGGTGGCTCATGCCTATAATCCTAGCAGACTACTTGAGCTCACGAGTTTAAGACCAGACTAAGCAAAAAGCAAAAAAAAAATGGGGGGGAGGGTCACACTACATTACTCCAGCTGGTCTGAAACTTCTGGGCTTAAGCAATCTTCCTGCCTCAGCCTCCAGAGTACCTGGGACTGCACAAAAGTTCTGCCTTTTGGGGAAGTACCTGTGGCTCAATGGATAGGGCGCTGACTCCATATACAGAAGGTGGCGGGTTTGAACCTGGCCCCAGCCAAACTGCAACAAAAAAATAGCCAGGCGTTCTGGCGGGCGCCTGTAGGCCCAGCTACTTGGGAGGCTTAGGCAAGAGAATCATTTAAGC